>PVIU01024400.1:0-25618 GCA_004026605.1 Ondatra zibethicus
CAAATCTGTCACGAGTTCTGTCTTCGTATCTTGCAGGAAATTGGTCGGAGAATTTTGATGCTACTATGGATGAATTGCGAAGAGCTATAGTGGCCATTAATTCCACACGGGTGGACCTCAGTCTTGCAGAAGGACTAACTTCCTGGATTTCTTCTGCTGGCTCTCTTTTTAAGGAATGGGTAGGGGTGGGAATGTTTTTGGCTTGCTGCCTGGGAGGATGCGTACTCTGCCTTTGGTTGGTCTGCCGCCTGCAAGCCCAAACCAGGAGGGACAAGGTTGTGATTTCTCAAGCATTGGCCACCTTGGAATGTGGCTCCTCACCTCAAATATGGCTTTCAGCCTTGAAGAGCAATTAGGTATACACCCTATGTAGCCTTTGCACCCCCTCGGGATGAATTGTCCCATTGCACTGGGGAAGGTACATATGGGATATACTGCTGATGTAGCCTTTGCACCTCCTAGGAATGAATTCCATTGCACAGGAGAAGGTATGTCAGTTCAGTTACTGTGCCTCCTTTGATCGGTCCACACACCATGAAGTGGAGACCTGATTGGGAATAAGACCTTCTACCTAATATGCTTAAGTAAAATAAAAGGGGGAACTGCAGGGAGCCGCAGGCAAACGCCATTACAAGATGGTGATTTCACCCTTGCAGTTCAGAGGTAAACAATTCCATATTTGGCAATGCTCCAGGACTGAGTGTCCAGGTGCTTCCCGAATGCGCTTTAACCTTGGGGTCCCTAACCAATCCTGAGGGTCCTGGTGCCAGCAGGCTTATCTGCAGCCAATTGAGGTATGAATCGTGTCTCCTTTCCCTATATAAGCAGCCTCCATTCAGAGCTCATTCCCTTTGTTTCCCATCCCCTTTGCCTCCGCTCCCCTTCGTTCCCTTCCCCCTTCGCTTCCTCTCCCCTTCGTCCCTTTGTCCCCTTTGCCTTCCCCTCTCACTTCTGCACTCCCCTCCCTTTCTGCACCCTCCTTACTTCCCGCAAATTTTCAACCGAGAGGCTCTCTAATAAAAGCGTGATACAAAAAGAATCCTGATTGTGGTTGTTTTCCCGCTGGTCGGGAGTCAACCAGAGGAGACACCCTACTGGACCTAAAGGTGCACTAGTCACCAGAACATTTGGCCACTTTGGCTAGAAGACCAGAGAGGAAGCAGAAATAAAGAAACAAAACACTCATCTAACAAAGACAAACACAGTAATCAACATATAGACCTATAATCATCTTAAACCCAGGTGCCTAAATGGCAGCATAAGAACACATTCAATAACAGAAAGGGCAATATGCCAACACCAGCACCCAGCATTCATATGACAGAAAGACCTGAGCACAACAATACAATTGAAGCACAAGGAAAAGACCTTAAAAATAACTTTATGAAGGTTATAAAGGTCTTTAACGAGGAAATGAAAAAAATCCCTTAGAAAAATTGAAGAAAAGACAAACAAAAACTTGGAGAAAATTTTTAAATCCCTTTAAAAATGTCAAGAAAGCCAAGAAAAAACAAACAGGTAAAAGAAACTGTTCAAGACCTGAAAATGGAAATAGAAGCAATTAAAAAAACACAAACAAGGAATTTTGAAAATGGAGGATCTCAATGAGCAAACAGGTACTACAGATGCAAGCATCAGAAACAGGGTGTAAGAGATCTAAGAGATAATGTCAGGCACTGAAGACAGAATAGAAGAAAGATTTATCAGTTAAAAAAAAGGTTAAATCTAAAGAATTCTTAACATAAAACATCCAGGAAAACTGTGAAACTATGAAGAGACTAAACCTAAGATTATAGGAATAGAAGATGAATCACAGTGCAAAAACCAAGAGAAAATGTATAATAAAATTGTAGAAGAAAATTTTCCCACCCTAATGAAGGACATTCCTATAAATGTACAAGATGCTTACAGAACACTGAGTAGAATGTATTAGAAAAACCACATACCACATAATAATCAAACACTTAACATGCAGAACAGAGCAATTGTATTAAAACCTTCAAAGGAAAAAGGCCAAGCAACATATAAAGGCACACCTTTTAGCATTACATTCAACCACTCAAGGGAGATCCTAAAATTCAGTATAGTCTGGACTAATGTCTTGCAGTCTGTAAAACACTACAGATCACAGCCCAGACTACTAAACTTGAAAATTGTCCATCATCATAGATAAAGTAAACAAAATATTTCATTACAAAGTCAAATTTAAAAGTATAGATCCACAAATCCAGCCCTACAGAAGTTACTATGAGGAAAACCCCAACTCAAGGAAGTTAACTACACCCATGTAAACATGGGCAATAGATAATCTCACACCAGAAAAAAACCCAAAGAAGGGAAAAACACACACATAAACATATATATACACACACACACATACATATACATACACCCACTACTACCATCATCACCACCAACAAAATATAACAGAACTTGAATTATCATTAATATCCTTCAATATCAATGAAATCAATTTGCCAATAAAAAGACACAGGCTAACAGAATGGATACAAAAACAGGATCCATCCTTCTGCTGCACACGAGAAACACACCTCAACATCAAAAATAGACACTACATCCGAGTAAAGGACTGGGCAAAGATTTTTTAATATGACTAAGAAATAAGCTGGCATAGCTACCCTAATGTCTAACCAATTAAATTCCCAACAAAAATTAATCAAAAGAGACAGAGGACATTTCATATTCATTAAAGCAAGAAATTCAAATTCAAGGACACCACCATTTGTAAAAGAAACATTACTAAAGCTAAAATCACGTATTGAACACCACACATTAATGGTGGGAGATTTCAACACCCTGTTCTTACCAATGTACAGGTCACCCAGACAGAAACTAAACAGAGGTATAACAGAACTAACAGGTGTTACAACCCAAATAAACCTAACATATATCTACAGAACATTTTACCCAAACACAGAAGAATATAACTTCTCAGCATCTCATGAATCCTTCTTTAAAACTGACCATTACTTGATCACAAAGCAAGTCTCAACCAATGAAAAATCAGACCATGATGGATTAAGATGGATTTCAACAATAGAAACAACTGACAGCCTAAAAACTTATGGTAATTGAACAGCTCACTACTGAGTTACCACTGAGTCTAAGAAGAAGTAAAGAAAGAAGTTAAAAACTTTCTAGGACTCAATGAAAATGAATGCACAACATACCCAAACATATGGCACACAATGAAAGTGGTGCTAAGTGGAAAAATCATAGCACTAATTGCTTTCATAAAGAATTTGTAGAGATCTCAGCTAGAGACTTAAGAGCACACCAGAAAGCTCTTAGAACAAAAATATACAAACTTAACCAAGAGGAATAGAAGGCAGGAAATAATCAAACTGAGGGCTGAATTCAATAAAACTAGAAACACAGAGAAGAGAAAGAATCAATGAAATAAAGCATTGGAACCTCTAGAAAATCAACAAACTAGATAAACCCTTATCCAAACTAATTAAAAGTCAGAGAAAGAATATCCAATTTGACAGAAACAAACATGGCTACATAGCAACAGAAATTCAGGAAATCCAGAGAAACATTAGGTTACACTTCAAAATCTTGTACTCCACTAAATTGGAAAATCTAAAAGAAATGGACAACTTTCTTGATATCCAAATTAAATAAGTTCAGATAAACAGCTTAAATAGACCAATAACCTCTAAAAAATGTAGCTGTCATTATCAATATTATTTAAATTATTTCACTAAATAGAAGCATATGTATCATTGCCAAAATCTTTCTGAGGCAACAGTTACTCTGATACCCTAAAGACACAAAGACTCAACCATGAAAGAGAACTACAGACCATTTTCACTTATGAACATTGAAACAAAAAATACTCAATAAAATTCTTGCAAACTGAAACCAAGAACACATAAAAAAGATCATCTAAATGATCAAGTAGGCTTCATCCCTGAGATGCAGGGATGGTTCAGCATATGGAAATCTGTCAATGTAATTCACCATAGAAACAAAATAAAAGAAAAAAATGATCATTTCATTAGGTGCTGAACAATTCTTTGATAAAATCCAACATTCCTTCATGATAAAAGATACAAGATCATAATTAAACATAATAAAAACAATGCAAGTCAATATCCAATAGCAAATTGAACAGGAAGAAACTCAAAGGAATTCCAATAAAATAAAGAACAAAGAAAGTTGTCCACTCTCTTCACATCTACTTAATATAGTACTTGAAGCTCTAGCTAGAGCCATAAGTCAACTAAAAGAAATCAAGGGAATATAAATCAGAAAGGAAGAAGTGAAGTTATCATTATTCTCAGATGGTAAGATAGTATACATACGTGACCCCAAACCTCTACCAGGAAACTCCTATAACTGATAAGTACCTTTAGTCAAGTGGCTTGATACAAGATTAACTTAAAAAAATTGGCCGAGGAGTGGTTGTGCATGCCTTTAATCCCAGCACTCGGGAGGCAGAGATGGGCAGATATCTCTGAGTTTGAGGCCAGCCTGGTCTACAGAGCTAATTTCAGGACAGGCAACAAAGCTACAGAGAAATCTGTCTTTAAAAAACAAAACAAAAAATCAGTAGTCCTCCTATGACAAATGACAAATGAACTGAGAAAGAAAACAGGGAATCAACACTCTTACACAACACAATAGACTCAAATTATATAAATACCTTGGTATAACTGTAACCAAGCAAGTAAAAGACCTACATGAAAAACTTTGCTCTGAGGAAAGAAATTGGATAAGATATCAGAAGATGGAGAGATCTCTCATGCTTGTGGATTGGTAGGTTTAACTTAGTAAAAATGGCCATCTTACAGGTTCAATGCAATCCCCACTAAAATCCCAAAACAATTGATTACAAACATCCAAATAATAATACTCAACTTCTTATGGAAAAACATAAAACCTAGGATAGCTAAAACTATCTTGTATAATAAAATAACTTCCAGAAATATTACCATACCTTGTTTCAAGCTTTACTACAGCGCTATAGTAATAAAAACCACATGGTGTTGACATAAGAACAGAAATATGGGTTTATGAAATCAAATCAAAGACCCAGATGTAAATCTACATACTTATGGATAACTGATTTTGGACAAAGAAGCCAAAATTATGCCATGGAAATAAGAAACCATGTTCAACAAATGGTGTTGGTCTAAGTGGTTGTCTGCATGTAGAAGAATACAAATAGATCTATATCTCACTCTACAAAAAAACACATATCCACGTGGATAAAGGACTTCAATATAAATCTATATACACAGAACCTGATAAAAGAGAAAGTGGAAAATATTCTTGAATGCATTGACATAGGAGATAATTTCCTAAATGGAACACCAAGAATGTAGACACTAAGATGGACAATTAATAAAAGGGACTTCATGAAACTGAAAAGCTTCTGTAATGCAGGGGACACCATTAATAGGACAAAATGACAGCCTACAGAATGGGCAAAATCTTCACTAACCCCACATTAGACAGAGGGCTGACTTCCAAAATATATAAGGACTCCAAAAGCTATGTATCAATAAACCAAATAAACCAATTTAAAAAAACAGGGCACAGATATAAACAGAGAATTCTCAACTAAAGAATCTCAAATGGCCAAAATACACTTAAGGAAATGTTCAACACCCTTAGCAATCAGAGAAATGTAAATCAAAAGGATGCTGAGATTACATCTTACACCTGTCAGAATGGCTATGATCAAAACCACAAGTTTAAGCTCCTGCTGGTAAAAATGTGGAGCAAGAGGAATCCTACTCCATTGGTGGTGAGAGTGCAAACTTGTACAGGCATATGGGAATCAATATAGAAGTCTCTCAGAAAATTGGAAAATCAATCAACCTCAAGAACCAGTTATACCACTACTGGCTATATACCCAAAGGATGCTCAATCATGCCACAAGAACCTTAGTTCAACTATTTTCATATAAGTTTTATTTGTAATTGCCAGAACCTGGAAACAACCTAGTTTCCCCTTAGCAGCAGAATGGATAAAGGAAATGTGGTATGTTTGCACAATGAAGTATTACTCAGCTCTTAACAACAATGACAACATGAAATTTGAAGGTAAATGGGTGAAACTGAATACTGAGTGAGGTAACACAGACACAGAAAGACTAACATGGTATGTACTATCTCATAAGTGGATATAAGCTGTAAAATGAAGCCTAAGAATGCTACAATATGAAGACCCAGAAAGCAAAAGTAACAAGGAGCGCCCAAGGGAGTCAATAAACATGGATAGCCCCGTAAGTGGGGCAAGAGAAGAGATTTCATAAGTGTATTGAAGCCAGGAGGAATGGGAACATGAGTGATCAGGTTTGGGAGATGGAGGGGTGATTATTGAAAGAGGAAGGGAGGATGGCTTTTGGGGGTCAGATAGAAATTCAGTGCAAGGGATTTTTCTGGGACTTTTCAAGGAAGATTCTAAGCAATAGCCAATACAAAGCCTAAACTGGCCACTGCTTGTAACCAAGCAAATTTTCTAATGAAGGGATTGGGACACCAGCTCTATCACTTATCCTTCAACCTACAGTCTGTCCTGCCTACTGGATAAGTGGTAAAACATAGATTGTGAAAGTGGCCAACTTTCAGTGACTGATTTTGCCTAAATCCCAAGCTATGAGAATGAGCCCAGCCCTAACACTGCCTGGAACACCAGGTCCCACAAGCTCAATGACCCAGAGACCTAGGATAGAACAAAACATAACTGGGAAAAATGTCAATGTAATGATGTTTAATGATACTCTGATATACTCATTCATTTGTGCTTAGCCCACTTGTTAACAGAGAGGCTTCATCCATCAATTGATGAAAATGAAACAGAGACCCTCAGCCAACAATTAGGAAAAAGGAGAAAGGAAAGAAAGATTGCATGAACCAGAAGAGTCAAGGATATCATCAAAACCCACAGAATCAACGAACCTTGGCTAATTGGAGCTCACAGATTCTGAATCAACAACCACAGAACCTGCATGAGATTTTCCTAGGCATTCTGTATATATATTTTACAGATGTGTGTTGGGAGCTGCAGACCCTCAGACCCTGAACTCTCTATGATCTTTTGCCTGCTGGAGTAAACAATCTTTATTTCTATGCTTGCAGCTGCTTTGAGCATGGAATGTTTTCACCATCATGAGTTCCTGAAAACAAGGAAGTGGTTTAGTCATCTGATCTCTGGTGGGCATGCAGTGGAAAATCCCCAGAGCTAGGGCATGGCTACTAGTCAAGGAGAGTGCTATATAAACTGACTGGGACCAAAATAAAATTGACACTTTGTTTCAAGAGTGACCCATGTCTCTGTGTGTTCTTTAGTTCCCATACCCTTGCCTGACCGCGGTTCCAGGTGGTACAGGTGCCACAGGTGGAGGCCCCAGCAAAATCAGAATCTAGGGACACCTCTAAGGAACACCCTCCAGAATGCTGGCCATCAGATAAGTAACAAAGAAAAGGTAAGAGGATAAATTTTAAAGATGGGGGCAGATTCTTCCAATTCTGCTCTTGTAGAGGAATTACAGGTACTGCTGAAAAAATGGAATACTGGGATTAAAAAAACAGCTAAATAATTCATAAAAACACTAGGTAAGGTTAGTCCATAGTTTCTACAGGCAGGCACCTTAAACTTCCCTGGCTAAAAACATGTTTTAAAAGACATATAAAAAAAAACTGAGGGAAAAGCGACCAGAGTCCTTTCCAATTACCACGTTTCCCTATGGAGGCTGCTTAAAGATTCTATGCTTACTAAAAATTGTAGGATCAAGAAAAAGCTTAAGAAAGCCATTAAAATACTAAAATATGTCCAAGACAAAAAGATCCCTGACATCATACAAAGAACATCCACAAGGAGAGGAGCTAACGGAGCCTGGGGGGAGGCTCAGATCTCAAATATTAATAGTTCCAAGTCATCTCTTGGGACTAGGCCTATTCTCTTGCCTTGCACCAGGAGAAAGAATCCCTTTTACAAAACAACTGCTCCTCCTTCTAGTAAACAAAAACGATGAAAATGTTAAAAAGACAATTAGCAAAACCTAAGTCCAGGGATATCCAGACATTTCTAGTTATCAAAACTGGATGCTCAGAAAAATTGGCAGAGGCTGCATAAACAGTTTCAGTTTAAGGATGTAAAACTACTTTAAAAGGCTGTAACTGCTTATGGGCCACATGCTCCTTTTACTGCTGCCTTGGTAAAATCCTACATGGATCAAAATTTAACTCCTAGTAATTAAATGCAGCTTTGTAGGGCAGAATTTAGTGGAGGGGATTATTTAATTTAGAGGTTAAATTATTTAAAAAATGTATAAAAATGGCCAAAAAATGCTGCTATAGGGCACCCAAATAAAAATGTGGACATGCTCACTGACACTAAACTGTAAGCTCCGCTTAATCAAAAAGTCATGTATGATCCAGGGGTGTATACTCAAATTGCCACCACCACCTTGAGAGCCTAAAAAGCCTTGCCTAACAAGGCTGCCAGGGGTCAGCTATCTAAAGAGCTACAGGGGTTCTCTAAGTCTTATTCCTATTTTGAAAATCAGCCCTTAAAATTAGCAGATAGAATTTCCCTAATTTTGAGGATGCCATGCCAGTTATCAAACAACTAGCTTATGAAAATACCAACATGTATTGTCAGGAGTCTATTCGTCATCACCGGCAACAAGGAGGGTTAAAGGATTGTATCAGACTATGTAAGGACATTAACCAAGCCCATATCATCAGGCTGTGATGGCTGCTGCTCTGCAGCATCACAGTCTTGGGTTGCACCCTAAGGCCTGCTTTAGCTGTGGACAAACTGGACATTTTAAAAGACAATGTCCCAACGGCCCCAGAGACCTGTCTTTGGGGAACCCTTGACAACCAGATAGAGCCTAAGGTTAAAAGCAACCTGGTTTGTACCCCCACTGAAAAAAGTTATTGGTCTAATAAATATCAGTCTAGTACAGACGTTGATGGTTATCTGCTTTCTGGTCAGTCGAAAAACGGGAGAAGGGGCCTACCCCAGGCCCCACAGGAAGTTTATGGGGCACTACAGACTTCTTCCATGAGTTTTACTCCTTAAAAATGGGTACCATTGACAAGTTGGTCGAAAAAACCAGAGGGAGCACAAGATTGGACCTCTGTACTGCCACCTGAGTGGTTTTAACACCACAATTGGGTGTTCAAGTTCTTCCCTCAAAAGTGCTTGGTCTCATCCCTACTGGATCAGTAGGCTTTGTGTTGGGTAAAAGTAGTACTACTTTTAAGGGATTAAGGATGATTCCTGGCATTATGATTTCAAATTACACAGGGGAGATTTAAAGTGATGGTGATTTAAAAAATTAGGTATTATAATCATCCCAAAAAAGGCTAAGGTTGCTCAGTTGGTACTAATTCCTATGTTTAAATCTAATAATCCTTTTAAAAAATATCTAAGGAAAAATTCTGGTTTTGGCTACATACACACACACACAAAAAAAAAACAGACACATATTGGGTTACAAAATTAGATAAGTAGATAAGTGCCCGTCCTTGGAATTAATTATTAATAAAAAAAAGTTCTTTGGCCTCCTTGATACTTGGATATATGCTTCTGTCATATCCATATGGATACTTGGATATATGCTTCTGTCATATCCAATGGTGAAGCCAGTGCCCAAGGCTTCACCATTACAACAGGCACCTTCTATGGTACAGGTTATAGGGCAGACCACCAGTCCACAAATCAATCAATAACAAGATGTTAACATAAAACAATACAAAAGAACATAAAAAAGCTTTTCAACTGTATGTGTTAATTCATCTACTTGTAAATCTGTATGTACAAAATGTATTTCAAGGCATGGGGTCTATGTTAACCACAAAACCTATACAAAAATTAATGGTTAACCAAGGGTATATCCCTGGGCAAGGGCTAGACAAAGGTCTTTAAGGGAATCCCCAGGCTGTTACAAACAAAAAATTAACTATAAGGTACAACAAAGACAAAACAGGGTTTAAAAACTTATTCTAAGGGCCACTGTTAACCTGCAAGTTACAATTGCCATTAAATAAATAAAAAAAAAAACTATTGGATACTCAACAGCTTATACAAAAAGTTAGCTGCTAAACATATAGTCCCATCCACTTCCCCTTAAAATATCCCCATATTTGTTAATTTGTTATAAAAAATATAACAAATGACAACCATTACAAAACCTTACACAGGTTAACAAATGTCTAAAAATCATTAAATCATTAGAGCCAGGGCTGCCAAGACCTGTGTCTATCCCTAAAAAATACCACATGGTGGTAATTAATCTAAAGGACTGCTGTTTTACCATTCCTTTATGCCCTAAAGATTCACCCAAATGTGCATTTAATGTTCCATTTATTAAACTCAAAAAGTCATACCAAAAGTATCAGTAGGTTGTATTGCCCCAGAGCAGGGCCAATAGTCCAACTTTGTGCCAATTGTATGTTTCCAAAGCATTACAGCCCTTAAAAAACCAGCATCCCCAGCTATATGTCATTCATTATATACATAATGTTCCTATTGCACCCTCGAAAAATGTGAGTTAAATACAGGTCTACAAATGCTTTATGAAGGACTACAATGATATGGTTTAATTATTGCTCCCCCCCAAAAAAATACAAACTATGTTTCCTTTACAGTATTTGGGCCATCAGCTCCTACAGAGTGGGGTTCAACTTCAAAAGATTACTCTTAGAGTAAATCAGCTCCACACTATTAATGACTTCCAACAGCTCTTGGAAGACATTAATTAAATTAGACCATCAATAAAATTAACAACAAAAAATTAAAACCTTTATTTAAAATCTTAAGAGGTGACTCAAACCCCATGTCTCCCAGGCTGCTGATACCTAAAGGCCACAAATGTCTTGGGTTAGTTAAACAGTGGGTAGCAAAAGCTCATCTAAATTATATTAATTATAGCCTAGCCAGCCTTTGCTTCTGCTGGTCTTTTGCAGAGCCTTAGAGCCCACTGCAGTCTTTTGACAAAAAGGACCTATTCTCTGTATACACAGATGAGCCTCTCCCAAAAAGGTTGTACAACCCTGTCATTTGGCTGTCCTGCAGGTGTTACATACTTCTTACCTAAAAAGTTTTAAAATGTTAGACAAAATTCCTAGTAAAGTAATTGTTTCATACAATAAGGAGCAGCTCAACAGGCTCCAGTTATTTGCGCTAAAGACTATCTTTTTAACCAACCAATCTCTTGAGTTTGAAAATCATTACCCCCCAAATAAATTAGTAAAATATTTTTAAAAACATCCAGTTTGCTTTCCAAAGATTATTTTGCCTGGTTCCCTAGAGTGCTCCCTTAATGTGTTTACAGATGGATCCCCCAATGGCATGGCTGCTATAGTCACAACCCAAAAGACAATTAAAATAAAAGTATCTTACAAGTCTACACAAAAAATAAGATTGGCTGTCATTCATTTAGCTTTAATTACTTATCCAGTTAAACCTATTAATCTTTTTACTACTAGCATATATGTTACTAAGGTTCTTTTTCCCTTAAAAATGACAAAAAATATAGCTACTATCTCCACAGTACAGAAATTTCTGAGTAACATTTAATTCTTTTATTAAAAAAAGTCTCACAAAATTTATATTGACCACCTTTGGACACTTTCTGTCTTACCTGACCCTCTCAGTAAAGACAATACACAGGCTGACCAGGTGACCCATACTCTCTCAATCTCTCTGCCCCAGGATTCCTTGGCCTCTGCCCAGAGGGCTCATGATAAATTCTATCTTAATGCCACTTCTTTAAGATTCACATATAAAATTTCTAAAAAACAAACTCTAATATTGTTAAGACATGCCCCTTGTGAACAAAACTTGTGCCCACTCCTCACCTAGGAGTGAATCCGTGGGGTCTTCTGTCCAATCATACTTGATAAATAAATGTTACACATGTGGCATGTTTTGGCAAGTTAAAATTTGTACATGTTTCTATATGTAGTAGGAGGTTGGTTGTTTGTCCCCGGCTGCTCAACCCCAAAATAATCACAGAGACAGTGTATTAATTAAATCACTGCTCGGCCCATTAGCTCTAGCTTCTTATTGGCTAACTCTTATATCTTAATTTAACTCATTTCTAGTAATCTTTGTATTGCCACAAGGCTGTAGTTTACCGGGTAAAGTTCCGGCATCTGTGTCGAGTGGGGCTGCATGGCTTCTTTCTGACTTTGCCTCCTTTCTCCCAGCATTCAGTTTAGTTTTCCCTGCCTAGTTCTGTTCTACCCTATGAGGCCAAGCCAGTTTCTTCATTAGCCAATGGTATTCACAGCACACGGAGGGCAATTCCCACATCATCTATAGATACTTATTCTTTGCTTCTGCCCACTCTACAAAAAAAAAAAGGTAAAGACATAAAAAGCCACTGCCTCCAAGCTTTTGCCTACATGCCCAAATTAATTGAAACAGACAATGGGCCAGCTTATACCAATAAAGGCTTTCAATTATTCTGTAGCATTTGTAACATCCTTCATAAAACAAAAATCTCTTACAATCCCCATGGACAGGCCATAGTAAAACAAGCTCATCAAACTTTCAAAGACTATATTCACAAAAGAAAACAAATATAGTACTCCCTGGGACATCCTTTCAAATATTCTTTTAATTTTTTACCTTTTGAGTCACGTACTCAAACATCGGCTACTCAGTGGCACTGGCAGCGCTTTGGCTCTACTCATTTAATGGTATGGTGGAAGGATGTGTTGACTGAAGCACAAAAGGGACCTGATCCACTCCTCATACAGGGATGTGGAAGCATATGTATGTTGCTGCATGATGCTAAAAACCCCATTCGGGTTTCTAAGTGGCTTGTATGTCCTGTGGATGGTTCTTCTGACCCTCAGCCACGGCCAAGAGGTACAATGGGCCCTGGTCAAGAATCCATCGGTGCTGATGCCGGTGGGTCTGAATAGTCCTGTGTGGCCGTATTTTCTTTCCACTGATTGGGCTACAGAACAGCCAGCCATTCCCATTAATTGGGAATGCAGCAATGTTACTGGTATGTGGAACCTATCTGACAGTCTGTGTTTCCAGAAAACAAGTAATTTATCTCTGCTAAATTTTCCTTCTCCTTGTGTTATTAGCAATGACTCTATAGACTTTAAGCTCACTGCAGCTGTAGTGATCACTATTGTCACCTCTGCAGCCTCTGCTGCAGCAGCCAAAATTGCCATCAGAGTGCTGCTGTGGCTAGCACTGTTGATTCCCTAGCCAGACAGGTTGCCATTGCTTTAGAGACCCAAAATTCCCTTAATGTTCACCAGGGTATTCTACAATTTAACTTAAACAGAGTGCCCTTTTACAGTAACAGACTTCTTTATGAGATTTACAAATGGTTAGTTGCTTCCCTTTTTTTCATCACATTTGTGTCATGACTGGGCCAGTCAAGAATCTTAGTACTACTGTCCTCCAGTTAAATTCCTATGCAAAGGGACATTAAAACATGCAGTTTCTTAATTCTACTACATCCCTAGCTAGAGATATTCTCAAGATTAATGAGAATCGTGTTCCTCCCACTACCATTGATTCTCTCACTAAAGGCATGCTTTATGGCTTGCTAAAGATCTGGTCTAGGACTGTTGCCTTAGGAACTCTTGTAGCTGAAGGGTCTCTATTTCTCTGCCTTTACAACAGGTGTCAGTGACAGCAACAACAGCAATTTAATATCACTACTAAACAACTAATGCTTGCCCAAGTAAGTGGGCTTCCTCTGAGAGCAGTATGGGTCAACATGCTATGGAATGGCCAGTGATTCAAAGACACGCAAGAAAGGAGCCTGTTACAATCAACCTAAGACAGAAGACTTGCATGTAAAGGCAAGTGTTCTGGTTTATGGGTAAGATGTAAATTTACTACACCTCTGCAACATAAGACAAGCCTGGTCTAATTATATAGAAATGTGGGAGCTATTGGGAGCTGCAGACACTCAGAACCTGAACTTTCTATGACCTTTTGCCTGCCTGTTGGAGTAAAAAACTTGTTTTTCTATGCTTGCTGTTGCTCTGAGCACTGAATGTTTTGACCCTCATGAGTTCCTGAAAACAAGGAAATGGTTTAGTAATCTGATAGCTTATGGGCATCCAGTGGAAATTTCTCAGAGCTAGGGCATGGCTACTAGTCAAGGAGAGCACTATATAACCTGACTGTGAACAAATAAAATTGAAATTCTTGCTTCAAGTGTGACCCACGTCTCTGTGTGTTCTTTAATTCCCAGACCCTTGCCCGATTGCGGTTCCTGGTGGTGCAGGCACCACAGATGTGTAGTTTGACCTTCTTGTGGGACTCCTAACAGTGGAAACATGGATTATCCCTAAAACTTTGGCTGGCTCTTGGGAACCTATTCTTTATATTGAGTTGACTTGTCCAGGCTTAATACAAGGGGAGGTGCTTAGTCTTACTGCAACTTGATATGCAATGTTTTGTTAATATACATGAAAGGCCAGCCCTTTTCTGAAAAAAAATAGAGAAGCACTGGATAGGGTGGGCAGAAGAGGATAGGGAAGGGAATGGGAGGAGGAGAGGAAGGGTAAATGCAGTGATGAAGTGAAAGGAAGGAAGGAAGAAGGGAGGGATGGAGGAAGGAAGGAAGGAAGAAAAGAAGAGAGGAATATTCATGTGCAATCAGGGAACTAGAGATGATAACCCAAATATTATGTATTTTCATTATATCTAATTTTAATAGTTTATTTTGAAAGTATATTATGCAGTCAGGCATATTAGCACATATATAACTAAACAGAACTTATGAAATTGAGGTACAAAGATTAGGATTTTTAAGCCAGCCGGAACTACGTAACAAGGCCCTGTCCTAGTGAAATAAATCAAACTTCATTGTAGGTTGTCAGGATAATTAGTTTTTATTCATCATCAAAGGAGACATGGTTCAAACACATAAACAGGTAAAATCATTTTTCACTTTTTTTAACTAGTGAAAACCTATGCTGAATAAAGATGTGTGCATGATCTGGAAGCAAAAGGTTCTTAATCATCTGTTATACTGACAGATTTGGAGTGGCCCTCTTTCAAAACACTTGGGTAATGTTAATAGCATAAAAGACGCAAGGGGCCAAATTGCACTTTAAATCTTTTTTTTCGTCAAAAGAAAACATTGACTTCTTCTACTTATAAATCAGTTTTTAGACATGCATATTTACATTTCTTGGTAGAACTTCTGTATAAATTATAATCATTTTAAAAATTCCTAATGTTGTGAATTTCTCTCACCATCCCAGTGTTTTTCATCTTCTAGAATTGCTTATTTTTTTATCTTAGGAATATTCTGTAATGTCCATAAGCAATTCTCCAAATTGAAATACTATAATACAATTTATCACTTTCTCTAGCGACTTTTAAGAGATATTTTACAAGTGGCTATGATTTCTTCAAGGAATAAGAACGTATTCTGAATTTTTATTTTTGTTTTGTTACTATAGTTGCTTTTTACTTACAGGATTCACAGATAGGTTTTTTGCATCACTTATTAAATAACATCAAGAAGAAAAAAAGATTTTGTGTATATGACCTCAAGGGTAAAATAAAAAGTGATAAAAGTTTTGCAAATATATCTGCATTTTGCAGGTTTTGCAGTTTGAAACAAATTAATACTAGAGAATTTCATAAACTAAATTCTGTGGCCTAATATTTATGTATATTGCAAATAGAAGAACACCTGCTATAGCCTACCAATATCCATTTGATATGTAAGAAGATAATAAAGGATTGCATGCATTACATGCTTCACTAATATATTTAAACCTATATGATCATTAGCAAAAGAGATTATTGGAAATTCTCCTGTTTGCTTTACTGTTCTTTCCAGCAAAAATGTGTACATATAAACTAAAAATTTAAGTTTAACATAGTTATGGTTAAGAGACACAAAACTTAATAAGAGGAAAAGCATCTAATATAAGTAAATGGTACAGAAAATATTGACTTTAGCTTTAAATCATATTCCTCAAAATATGAAAGAAACAAGAGCTTAAGCATCTCCTGCTGTCTTGTTGTTTGACATCCACTATTGCCCATCTGCCTATTGATTGGTAGGAAACTCCAAATGTGAATTTTATCTCATTAATCATGTCATATAACAGGGATTAGGACAAAAATTCCCTTTATGCTTCACAGCAGACGTCTACTGCCCAGTACGACAAGTGAACAAATGAAATATGGATAGAATATCTTCATACTAATTAAAGGTCATCTGTTATAAAATTGTGCACAGAATTGTTTAAATTAGGCTACAATCATTATGTATATAATGAATCATATGAGAAACTCTAGCTTTTCAACTTCCTGTTATTTTACTATTACTATGACAATTAAAAATTCAAGTGGAAATATCTAGTCCATATATACTTTTACATGCCACATCATTGCTTTCAACATAAATAACAAAATGTTGCACATACAACATAATGAATAAAGTAAACATTGAACTGATATTGTACTTTCCTTTTGTATTTTCAATGCCTTAATTTCCACTTAAAAACACATCATTTATTAAAGTAGGGGGGAAACTAAACCAAAATTATGATGATATGTTTATTGATCAGTGGCAATGAGCAACTTTTGTGTGAATTTTCAATGATCTATATAACTCTGTCCAAACTCAAATCTTTGGAAGAGAGGTTTACAACAGGCTATTAATCATCATAACCACCAAAGGCACCAAAAGTGTGACAAGTGTTCATATGTTGATCGTTTTACAACTGTTTCTTGTATTTCTTTATCCAACACATTCAATGTCCTAGTCATGCAGAGTTTTGCCAGTAACAACTGAGCTTTCTCCCCTTAATATACAGCTAGCTTTTTCTAAAAGGAATGAAAAGGAATCATTATGTAAAAAATATTATAACCGTAGTTAACGCTTTCCTGATTAATTCTTCCAGAGCATTAATGTATCAAACATGCTGCACTAATTTTATGATATGCAATATTATGTTAAAATGTTCCAATGTGAAAATACTGTGTGGGGAAAATTGGTGACTGGTTTGAAAAATTAATTGGTGCTAATAAAGGTCAAACAAGCTGACAAAAACCTACAATATATGCAGAGAATAATGTAAACATAATCTATTCTTTGACTCTTCTCCAAGCATCACTTCCTGAAAACACACACATGTGCACATGTACAGACATACACACACACACACACACAAACAAACAAACAAATACACAAATAGTTTCTTTGATGCAGAATTTTAAGATAAACCTCTGGATGCTTGCCTCTAACTTGTATTTACATTGTGGTAAATATGAATAAGGAATATCATTCTAATAATTTAGCTACTTTATACTGAATACAATGTGCTATAATGATCTCTAATGAGTTGATTTTGAATAAATAACATGAAAAGTCATTGTGAATAGGCCTGGCCTAGCCAGGTGAGCCCATAAAATACAGAAGGAACAGCAGATGTTTTCTGTATGCTTTGAAAACCAATGTCAAATTTGAGAAGGTCATATGGGAGGGCACAATAGGTGTACCTAAGTGCTAATATTCTCAATAACTATTAGACTTTAATACTGCCATTAACCAGGAAGCTTGGAATTGGGCTCCAAGAAGTTGGTAAAGCCACAATTTCTTCCAAAAACTCAAAGATTACTAATCAGCTCAAATAAAATGGCCCCAAATGTTTCATGCATAGACATGTGATTCCCATAAGATATTAATGTGCTTTACTGAGCAGTTAAAATTGTAGTAATTACATATGCAGAAATGCAATATCAACATATATGTATTCTCGTGTGTGTGTGTTTTTAATCAGGAAGGAAATCTCATACACTTATATGTGGATATAATCTCACTAGTTGGGAGGCTGACTCAGGAAATTCATTATGACTTTATGGGCAATCTGTGGAACAGAAAGTTCAAAGAATATAATGTCATATAAACAAGAGACTAAAAGGAGGGTCAGAAATTTGAAACTTATATATAATCACTATCTATAGAAATGAATTAGAGTTTCTAGTCAGCAAAAGATGGGGTGATAACAGAAGTTGTGTGAATATAAGAAGAGAAATGTTTCATGAGTTAAGTAAGGTTGTCTTTTCATTCTACTAGAATAGTTATCCAGTGGTTTATCTTGACCAGAATAATGGTAGCAGCCTCTCTGTCAGATATATCAGCCTCCAATTTCTCATCTATGATTTCAGTTAATCTTCCCAACCTGATGAGATTTTCTGGGAAGAGATCCATAACAAATGTGTTCCTCTTTGCTTGCTATAATTGGGCATATGAAAACTCAGGAAAAGACTCTTCCCTGTACTACCATTTCCAAAACAATTTCAATTCATAGCAATCAATGTTTAGGAATTTGTTTCTTAAAATTTGGTTTCCAAGTTTCAATGATTTTTCTAGTATATGCAGGACTCAGAGAATGTTTGCTTACATAGGTCAGCTTATTATATTATAAAATATATGATCATGGATATAATGAACTATTAGCTTTTCTTTTCATGGATTTTGACTTCAGTATAACTTTCCAATCAGATGTAGAAAAAAAATGCAATCCTTTTCAAACTATTCACACAAATTGTAGAGATAACAGTTCTAAAAATCCAAACAGAATATTAAGGACCAATATTATAGATAAGCATAACTGAAAAGGTCTCGATAAATTACAGTGAAATCAACTTTAACAAATCATTGGCAATATCATTTACAATTTTCTGCTGAGATTTAAGAATTCTAAGATGACTCAATATAGATAATGCAAATTCTATAATACAAATGTATAATACATCACATAAGCAGAATCAGGGAAAAACTGACCGAATTAGGTATTTGCAAAATCTATTTCAAAATAATAAACTCCATAAATTGAAAAAAAAGTAATCAAAATCTTAAAATATTTCCCCTAAATTCTGGAAGAAGAAAACTGTCCTCTCACATGACAATAGTTCATCTCACTGTACTAACAGGTTTAGACAGGACATTTGTTAAGGTGAATGACATTAAAGGAATAAATATATGAAGAAATTGGAAAGCATCTTGGTTTATTGATAAAATAACCTATACTAAAAGAAAAAATCTACAATGAGGAATAGTTAAATAAAAAATCATTGGGTTAATTAATGAACACACAATATGTGCTTAATATATGATAGTGATTACTAGCACCAGTAAGGCTTGAAGAGGTATAGAGGGAATTTATTGTAGAGAGCTGCATGCAGCTGCGCCTTAAAGATTGCAGCTGTGCCTTAAAGATGGCACCGCCTTCCGCCTTCTGCCTTCCCGATGGCGAGTGCTCTCTGTGATAAACAACTCCATATTTGGTGAAGGCTAAAGATCTGGCTTGCTTCCGCGTACCTGGACCTATCTGCAGTGTCCACGTGGAGTGCCGAGGTTGGCTACCCAGAGGCTACTTAAGGAGTGGGCGGGCTTCCCCCAGGGGAGAGAGTCAGAAGAGAGAGAGTCAGAAGTTTGTTCAAGGTTCCTGAATAAACTGCGCAAAGAAGAGTTCGGTGTTGCATCTTCCTTGCTGGTCAAGGTGGTCGCGACAATTTATAAAAGCTACTAGACACTGTCACTTAAGAAAAATATTTGTTATGCCCTATAATATAATAGCAGCAGTGAGGGTTCAGAAATACTTTCACTTTTACTAAAAACTAGTAGGGTTTGAAGGCTCCAAAGGTAAAGAACTTAAAAAGTGACATACGTCTTCAAAAAAGAAAAATGGCCTGACTTAGCAAAATTGCTCTGACTTAGTCTATATATGCTTTATATATTTATTAATATATCACCATGTACACAAATATACATAATTATTACATTTCAACATTAAACAGAAATTGGATTTTAAATTTACAAATATCTCTAGGCCTGTAGTAAAGAGGCAAACGGTCCACTTGTAACTTGAAACAACAATGGGATAGTTATGGATGAATTGGTAATGAATATGCAGTATACATATACACAATGGAATTTTATTCAGAAGTAATGAAAACTGAAATCCTGAAATTTGAAGTAAACAGATGTACCTGGAAAAAGTGTGAAAAGTTAAACTCAGATAGACAAACATGGAATATTCTCTCTTATATGTGGATCTATGTGCTTAATCTTAGAGTAAGAAAACTAGAAAGAGGCAATTAGAGGGGGTAAATGTAACAGAACAGCAGAATAGAGATGATATATAGGCAAAGAAAAATAATGTTGGGACTTTTAAGTGGAACATGATGGGAGGCTAGGATGGAAAGGGTTGGTAGGAGGGTTGATAATATTAAGGGTGTTGAAAAAGGCATAAAATCATGTGGAAACTGACTACTTTATAAACCTCCTAAAATATGTATTCACTTCCAAGCGAAGTTTCCCTGACGAGGTTGAAAGCTGCACCCACCTATAGCTGTAAAGATGTATTTAGGGGCTCTTTAGTTCTGTTTATTTATCAGAATAATAAATTAAGTCATAGGTTCTTGTTCCAGTTAACAGTAGCAGAATGGGTTTCCATCTTGAAGAGCAAGCCTAAAATTCAGTCAGAAAGTGTTTGGTTAAATCCATTATCATTTGTGCTATTGAACCTATGGTCATATAGCACTAGGCTGCTTATCATTGTAGCTGGAGAAGCATTGTCCTTTGTTCCATATAGGGTAATCATAATGAAACATTTTATGTATATATATTAGAAAGCTTATAAAATAGTAGGTTTCTATATGGCTTTTTCAAATGTGGAAAAGGATTAGAAAGATTAGAAACATGAGAGGTAGTTTAGGGCTATGATTTTCCAGTCATCTAACAAAAAACAACAACAGAATAGCACAAAATTTTCTTGGCATTATACTGTTGTTGAACACATAAACTTACAGATGCTATAGCTGCATGCAGAACACCTTCACTAGACTAAGCCAACCAAACTTTCAAGGAAGATGGGAGAAGGACTTAGGACAGTCCATCTGTAGCTGAAGAACAATTGGCAAGTGATGACTGCAATATATGGGAAGAGTTTCAGTTTGCTTCAGGAATGTGACCCCATAAAATCCATCCATGATCTAGAGGATGACCCTACATACATACTAGCATCACTAAGTAGACTCACTAGCTTTAAAGCTATGCATAGTGTTGAGAGAGAAAAGTGATAGTGGTAATATGGAAGGAGTTTGAGGAGAGGAAATGGAAGGAGGATTTGACCAAAACAAATTATATGCATGTGCAAAAAAGTTAATTGAATAGTCATTACCTAGCAGAGGGGTAAATGTTCTTCCTAAAATACAGGTTATCAAACAAAAAGTCCACTTCTAGGTGTGAAAAAACCCGCCCTTCATGTTGTCAGTCAAGGGAATATTAAAGGTTCTACAAACAATAAAGGCTATTTTCTTTTCTTTTTTTGAAGTTTTTTTGAGACAGGGTTTCTCTGTAGCTTTGGAACCTGTCCTGGAACTAGTTCTTGTAGACCAGGCTGGCCTCGAACACTCAGAGATCGACCTCCCTCCTGAGTGTTGGGATTAAAGGCATGTGCCACCACTGCCCGGCTAATAAAGGCTATTTTCTTTCCTATTGCTTACCAACCAGACCTTGATAATGACTCTTTTGCTGAAGACACCACACACACTGGTCAAAGGACATGAAGAAATCAAACTGGTACTGATCTAGAATTCTCTCCCATGATAGCTAGCTCCAGAAAGTGCTATGTAGATTATTGTGGGAAAAAGTCATTAAATGGCTTAGCAGATGTGAATCCTCCAAGTCATGATATTGACACGCATGACATGATCAATCCAATGAGGCAAGAGTATCATGATATAAGGTCACTAACCAGTGGTTGGTTTTAAGTCCTCTTATACGAGAAGGAATTCATAGCTGTTACTGTAAATCCTGTAGATAACCCAAGGCCGAGGTAACTGGGAGGTAAGTTGCCCCAGAAATGAAACTACTATTATTTTACTAAATGTTCATTGTAAAATGATCAATAAATTTATACTTTCATCCCCATATATTGTTGCATCTCTCAAATAAGCTAGTCTCCTGGGAGTAAGTCAGACACCTAGATTTTAGGAAAACAAAAGAAAACATGTGGGTCAGGCATATTGCAAATTATCATGATTAATATCCAGGAGACTAATGGAACTAGGGTTTCAGCTTATCAACACTCTCTTAATAGAGACCACTAAGTTTGAGGACAACATAGAAAAAGGCACTCACTAATAGAATTTTTGCTAGTCCAAAATAAGTATATGATATAGGATTGTATATATCACTGTGTAAAACATTTTGGTAAGTAACTCAAAATAAAGTACACTGACTACTTAGGAGTCATGTATTACATAGAAATAATATGAATGACACGAAATTAATGATTGTTTATTAATTTGTGTAAAGAATGTAGAATATGTGTTTCCTTCTTTATCAGTTATAATTGTCATTAATATTGTTCTGTCTAAAATTATGGTTTTATCTTAAATATTTTTATAATAAGCAAAATGAAAACAATTAAAATGTTCTGCTATGATTGAACAGGTGAGGTGAGGCTTTCTTACAGTGATGATACTGTGGCAGATGAGAGGGACAAATATATTCTTGGAAGTAGGCCAAGTTCTTAATGGAATTTGACCATGCAAAACTTGTTAAAATCCCAGTAGAACATCAAATGCCACATTATAATATCCTTACAGAAATGTCTAGCATCCTACTATCCAAACAGTATTTTCTTCTATCCTTCCATATCTTACTCACATTAAAAGTTTTTATACTTGTGTTGAATCATTCCACATAGCATTCTAGTGTGGGGTGTTACATGTATAACTCTAAGACTGTCTTTGCTGTCAGTGAAGAAACCTATCAACTCATGTATAAATAACAAGATGATTTTTCAAAGAGTTGGTTAAAACATAGTTTCACAATTAAATAATGAACATCAAAACTGAAAACAATAAATGCATGGTAGGAGTAAGTTCTAGGAGCATCAAAGAAGAATAAATCTAAGCAATGGACAGGGTAAACTAATGAATGTGGGAAGGGCAAGGATATAAACAGTGTGTGACAAAGGTGCTAGAGAAGATTTGGTAAAAAAATGTGAGCATAGATAAACATTTAGATAACTAATGGGCTAAGATTAATATAGCACATTATGTTTGAAAGTCATATTCTCTATTATCTTCTAATGCAGCTTATTTTAGTCATCTATGATCAACTTTAATCAACCATCTCTCCCATGTTTATTTTCATATTTGCCAAGCAGATTCCCATTCCTTAGCCATCTTCTGTACCTGATGATATAAGTCACAAAACAATCCCATACCAGTTCAGAATTATGAATAATAAAAGGATTATTTATTTAAAGGGAAAACTTACAGATCACTGCCCTAGACAACAGCCCTCTGAATGAACAGGAACAGAGTCTAGCAGCCGGAAACAGGAGCCGGAAGCAAGAGAACAGGAACACAGTTACTGCTGCTTTTTACCGTATATGAGACCACACCCAGATTGGCTGGTATCTTAAAGGCTATTGGCTGAGGGAGCAGAATGTGCTCCCACAGCACCTCCCTGTTTTGTTTAAGTAGGAGAGTTCCAAACTCAATACAAAACAATATACACTAGGAACAGATATCAAGTATAATTATAATTACAACCAGCACAAACAATATTAAGCAAGGAATATATGCTAAATATTTTAATAAACATTCTATCCTATGGAGTCTAAGTCTTGTATTTCCTATGGCTTGGCTAGATAATAAGGGTACAGTAACTATGACTATCTAATCATCAACCCCATCAAAGGCCTGAGAAGGAAGATAATATTACTTTAGCAGGCAGGAGATACAATCAAGTAGCTTCCAGAGCAAGCAATATATGACAGAGACAATTAGCTACCTGAGCAATCACCCAAAATCTCATTTTGCAACATCAAAGCAACCAACATTGGCTAAGTCCTAGCATAACTTACAGATCATTTTCAGAGGCAGGAAAATTTTAAAAACCGTCTTATCTTGTCTTGGCAAGATTTGACAGTGCTGCTTATCCATTTCCAGATACCATGTAACTTGTCAGTGGTTGAAGCATTGCCAGTTCCTTGCCCAAAGGCCAGTTTTGCCAAGAAGAAAACACGTTCCAAGTGGAGTGTCTTCGGTGCTCAACATTCTCTAGGGAATAGATTGGTGCTGTCAGAAACAATCATGTTCCATGTCAACAGAACCCCAAGTTATTTAAATGCCATGTTCCACAGATTTTGAAGTGGTTGAAGATTACCTATCTAGACAGAATACAATATATATATATATATATATATATAAAACCTAATTGATCTGACTGTATGTACAAAAAACACGAACAACTATTGACCTATAAAATTTAATACCTGTATAACTTAGGCTAAAACTTCATGTCAGAATATTAAGTAATCTGTAAACAAATGTGCAACAAAAGAAGACAATGAACTCAAAATGTAAACAATCTATAAGTATCTTGATCAGAGGTAGGAATAATATATAATACAATATGAAAATATATCCTAAAATTTGTATCAATATACAAAATGTCCTAAACCAAGGTAGAAACATGCATGTGTACAATCTGAAAAAATAACTTTGTGTAGGTGTACAAATGCAAACAAAATAACAAATATAATTTGAACTTGTATCAATATACAAAATTTATACCAATGTGAATTATCCATAAATAATAACTCATGAGTATTCACTCTATTACTCACTATCACTATCCCCCCCTTTTCTTTAACATAGATTTCACCCCAACCCTCTCTCTAGTACAAGTAATAATCAAGAACCCCTAAACAGTGTTCCCAACCCTAAGGACAACCCTTTTTGGGGATGGGGGCATCATCTTCTAGAATTGCTTCCTGCTGTCATAGGGTGATGTTCTCTTAATGGGATCCTGCAAAAGTAAATTGATGGTTATGTTTCAAAATTACTGTCTAGTATATTGCAAACAATTTCTGAGCAGCCGATAGGTTTTTGTTTTTTGTTGTTGTTGTTCGTATTTGGAGTTCTGGCCAGAATGTTATGAGAAGGTGCACCATTTCAGAAGCTGGTACCCAAAAAAGTGGTCTTATAGTAGCACTATCTACATCATGATGTAATCTCAACTAGGTGGAGTTGTTGCTCTGGGGCACCATCTTCTTCCTGGAAACTTCAAAGATTACTGCAGGTAAAGGATCTGTAGGAAAATCTATTGTTCATTGTGGAAAACTTGAACATCATTCAAATAAACATACATTTAATGAAGAATACAATATAGACAAAATAAGCATGGAGAAAGTAAAAATTTTCCCAAAGTCTTCCTTCTGTCCCATACCAGATGGCTCCCAATATGAAACAGAAACTCTGAATGTTCCTTTTAACAACACACTTGGATTTAGAGAAGTACAGAGCCATTATCCAACTCCAAAATCAGCTGAATATGTGTGTGTGTGTGTGTGTGTGTGTGTGTGTAAATGTGTAAACGTAAGTGTAACCAGGACCTTTATACATAATCCATATTCTGTTTTCTATATGATCTTTAGTGGATAATTATTTTAACTTCTGACAGCATTCAAACATCCAAGGTCTCTTAAATTTTTGATGATGTGTAATCTTCATGCAAAGATAAGCCCCAACCCTATATGTCTTTCCTTACCACCTGTATGGTTGTCACCATTGTGGATGAGCTGTCAT
>PVIU01024401.1:0-25618 GCA_004026605.1 Ondatra zibethicus
AAGACCTCAACATAAAGCCAGCCACACTGAACCTTATAGAAGAGAAAGTGGGAAGTACGCTTGAACGCATTGGCACAGGGAACCACTTCCTAAATAGAACCCCAGTAGCACAGACACTGAGAGAAACAATTAATAAATGGGACCTCCTGAAACTGAAAAGCTTCTGTAAAGCAAAGGACACGGTCAACAAGATAAAACGACAGCCTACAGAATGGAAAAAGATCTTCACTAATCCCATATCAGACAGAGGTCTGATCTCCAAAATATACAAGGAACTCAAGAAATTGGACATCAAAAGAACACATAATCCAATAAAAAAATGGAGCACAGACCTAAACAGAGAACTCTCAACAGAGGAATCTAAAATGGCTGAAAGACACTTAAGGAAATGTTCAACATTCTTAGTCATCAGAGAAATGCAAATCAAAACAACTCTGAGATTCCACCTTACACTTGTAAGAATGGCCAAGATCAATAACACTGATGACAACTTACGCTGGAGAGGCTGTGGAGAAAAGGGAACATTTCTGCATTGCTGGTGGGAATGCAAGCTGGTACAACCCCTTTGGATGTCAGTGTGGCGATTTCTCAGAAAATTAGGAAACAACCTTCCTCAAGACCCAGTAATACCACTTTTGGGTATATATCCAAAAGATGCTCAATCGTGCCACAAGGACATGTGCTCAGCTATGTTCATAGCAGCTTTATTTGTCATAGCTAGAAACTGGAAACAACCTAAATGCCCCTCGATCAAAGAATGGATAAAAAAAAAAGTGGTACATTTACACAATGGAGTACTACATAGCAGAAAAAAATAACGACAGCCTAAATTTTGCAGGAAAATGGATGGAACTAGAAACCATTATTTTGAGTGAGGTAACCCAGACCCAGAAAGACAATTATCACATGTACTCACTCATAGGTGGTTTTTAAACATAAGGCAAAGAAAACCATCTTACAAACCACAATCCCAGAGAATTTAGACAACAATACGGACACTAAGAGAGACTTACATAGATATAATCTACGTGGGAAGTAGAAAGTATAAAAAGACAAGATCTCCTGAATAAAATGGGAGCATGGGGACCTTGGGGGAGGGTTGAGGGAGGGAGGGGAGTGGCAGGGAGGGGAGCAGAGAAAAATGTAGAGCTCAATAAATATCATGGGGAAAAAAAAAACAAATGGTGCTGGCATAACTGGGTGTCAACATGTAGAAGAATGAAACTAGATCCATATCTATTCCCATGCACAAAACTCAAGTTCAAACGGATTAAAGACCTCAATATAAATCCGACCACACTAAACCTGATAGAAGAAAAAGTGGGAAGTAACCTTCAATACACAGGAGACTACTTCCTAAATATAACAGTAGCACAGACACTGAGAGCAACAATAAATAAATGGAACCTTCTGAAATTGAGAAGCTTCTGTAAAGCAAAAGACATAGTCAATAAGACAAAAAGGCAGCCTACTGAATGGGAAAAGATCTTCACCAACCCCACATCCGACAAAGGACTGATCACCAAAATATATAAAGAACTCAAGAAATTAGACATCAAAATTCTAAATAACGCAACTAAAAAATGAGGTACAGAACCAAACAGAGAATTTTCAACAGAAGAATCTCAAATGGCCGAAAGACACTTAAGGAAATGTTTAACATCCTTAGCCATCAAATGGAAATCAAAACAACTCTGAGATATCATCTTACACCTGTCAGAATGGCTAAAATCAAAAACACATGATAGCTTATGGTGGAGAGGATGTGGAATAAGAGGAACACTCTTCCATTGCTGGTGGGAATGCAAACTTTCTTGTCACTTTGGAAATCAGTATGGTGATTTCTCAGAAAATTGGGAATCAACTTACCAACAGGATCCAACAATACCACTCAGGCATAGACACAAAAGATGCTCAGTCATACTACAAAGACATTTGTTCAACTACTTTCATAGCAGCATTATTTGTAATAGCCAGAAGCTGGAAACGACCTAGATGCCCCTCAACCAAAGAATGGATAAAGAAAGTGTGGCACATCTATACAGTAGAGTACTACTCAGCGGTAAAAAAACAATGACATCTTAAAATTTGCATGCAAATAGATGGAATTAGAAAACATTATCCTGAGTGAGGTAACCCAGACCCAAAAAGATGAATATGGCATGTACTCACTCATAAGTGAATACTAGTTTTAAACAAAGGATATTGAGCCTATAGTTCATGATCCTAGAGAAGCTAAGTAACAAGGTGAACCCTAAGAAAAACATATATAGATCTACCTGCAAAGTTGAAATAGACAAGATCACCTGACAAAATTGGGAACATAGGAATGGGGGGAGAAGAGGAGGGGGAAGGGAAGGGGTAAGGAGAACTTGAGGGAACAGGATAGTTGAGATAGAGGAAGGACAGAGATGAGAGCAAGGAAAGAGATATCTTGATTGAGGGAGCCATTATGGGACTAGCAAAAAACCTGGCTCTAGAGAAATTCCCAGGAATCCTCAAGGATGACCCAGCTAAGACCCTAAGCAATAAAGGAGAGGGTGCCCAAACTGGCCTTGCCCTGTAGTCAGACTGATGAATATCTTAAACATCACCATAGAACCTTCATCCAGCAACTGATGGAGATAGACACAGAGACCTGCATCGGAGCACTGGACTGCGCTCCCAAAGTCCAATTGAAGAATGGGAGGAGTGAGATTATGAGCAAAGAGGTCAAGACCATGATGGGTACACCCACTGAAACAGTCTACCTGAGCTAATTGGAGCTCACCAACACCAGCTGGACTGGGAAGGAACAAGCATAGATCCAAACTAGTTCCTCTGAATGTGGTTGACAGTTGCATGGCTGGGGCCGACTGAGGGGCCACTGGCAGTGGCACCAGGATGTATCCCTACTGCTTGTACTGGGTTTTTGGGAACCTATTCTCTTTGGATGGATACCTTGCTCAGCCTAGATATAGTATGGAGGGCCTTGGACCTTCTCCAAAGCAATTATCTTACCCTCTCTGAGGAGTGGATGGGGGTGGGGTAGGGGTTGGGTGGAGGAAATGGGAGAAGGGGAAGGAGTGGGAACTTGGATTGGTATGTATAATGAAAAAAGATAGTTTGCTTTCTTTTTTAAAAAATAAAATAAAAAGAAAAAAGTTAAATAATGTAAAAAAAGAATCAAGAAAATGGAGAATGTTAATTATCATGCCACATGTAATTAGCAAAACATCTTTATCTGCTTACAGGTTACAGGTGTGTCTAACTTGAGGCCTTGGAGCTGCATGTACCTTGGATAGCTATGAGTCAAGCTCAACTTACTTAAAATATTAGAAGTGTGTGTGGTGTGTCTGTCTGTCTGTCGGTGTATGTGTCTGTGTGTCTGTTTTGTGTAACTCAGTTACACAGTTTTTCAGCTTGAATTTGGCAGCTGACAGAATCTTCAGCAGTGTTAAGAAGCTGTCTGTGCCCGAGAAGATGAAAGTCAGCCGGTTGGCTGTCTGCCATGAGCAAAGTCTCAGGATTGCATTGAAAACAACAAAAGAGCAGGTGTGGTGGTTCATGCCCGTGACCCCAGCGCTTGGGTAGTGGAGGCCAGAAGACCACAAGTTCATACTCATTGTTGGCTACAAGGTCAAGGCCAGTCTGGGCTACAAACTTAACTCCAAAAGAGTTAAAATTTGAAATCAAACAAACAAATATAAATGAGCCCCAAGTCAAAAGGAGTCCATGGACACCTGGAGGCCATTTTTCACCTGCGATTTGATGTCCATCATTCTAACTCAGTGACTCAATTCCTGTGTTCATGCAAATGCTATCGCATTTCAGATCACTCAACACCCTCTGGAGCCTCTAGAGCCTGGTGGGAGTGAGAGGCCAAGCCCAAGTCTGAAAACAAGTCAGATCAGCATTCAGGCCGGGATGGGACCGGGTTACTCAGCAACTGACTCTCTTGGAGTCTGTTTCCTCATTGCTCCTATTTTCTAAGTCTCTTTATAATCTCTTGAGGTTGATATGAGGAGAAGTTGAGAGAAGCCACGTCACTTAAGTGTGATTGTTTGTAGTCTCCCTTTCCCCACCTTCTGAGGGGACAGTGTTCTTGCTGCCTCTGCTCCATCCTGGCCTTTATTAATGGCAATGGCTGACATCCAGGGACAAAGACTTGAGTTACAAACCTGAGCATCCAGCCTCCTTCAGGGAGCCCACTGTGGGAGGGAGGGTAGGATTTGGTTTTGTTTTGTTTATTTGTTTACTTCTGTCTTCGGAGAAATGTTCCGCTGATAGTCTTCCTGCCTCAGCCTTTAGAGTGCTGGGATTCCAGACAGGTGCATGCTACCATGCCTCACCAAAGTATTTTAAAGAAGTCTCACTTGGGCACTCAATTGGGGAGTGCTTGTCTAGCATACAAGAAGCCCTGGGTTCCATCCTCAGCACCACATAGCACTGGATATGGTGACGCCGACCTGTGACCCTAGCTCTTGGAAGGTTGAAGTGGGAGGATTTGGGGTTTGAGTCCAGTTTAGGATACATGAGAAGACCCTGTCTCCAAAACAACTTAAATATATAGCAGTCATGTGATCTGAACATTCCATTTGTGGGGATGCCCTGAGGAGAGATGAGAGAGCACACAGAGGCTCACAGCAGCTAAAAATAGAAACAACTTACGTGGGTTAAGAAAAGGTCATCAAGGAGGGGCACGTACCTCATTAACTGTGGAGGCCCAAATGTGAGCCCATTTCCACCTTGACCAAAGGTCAGAGAGTTGAAACCCTTCCTCTAGTCCTTCAAGGTTATTGTGTTTCTACCGCAAACAAAGGTCCCACCTAGACCTTGATCTAACAGAGAGTTCTGTTCGCTCAAGGTTATTGTCAACAGGTGTGGCTAATAGCCAGCCCTGGCACTCCAGGAATAGAGAAGTAGATATGTTTCTACCTCAAACAAAAGTCTAAGGATCTGACTAAGGTTCCGGACCCTTAAAGGAGATAACTTTGGATTCCACCCAGGGAGTGGTTTGCCTACAGAATGTTTTGGTCAAGGGTGTGAGTGTGACTTGTTTTGTTCTAGCAATAGAATGTTTAACTATGAATGTAGCCTACAACCTTCAATTGGTCTTTTCATTTTCTTGTATCATGATAATGCAGTTTTTTGTCTTACTCCTACCTTTGGGGTCAGGGGTATTTTAAGCAGTTGGAAATTAAATGCGGGTGAGTTTCAGTATTCACTAGAACTCCCTCCTGACACAATTCTATGTTTCTCTGTCTTATTATTTTTGTGTCTTTACTATATTTCTAAATTCCAATACCCCTACCCTGGCTAGTGGTATTTGTCAAAGCTGGTCTCTGACAATTAACAGGTCACTTACATAGTACATGTTCAGTGCTTACACATGCACACATGCATACTCATACACACTCTTAGAATGTCATATACACTCACACATGCTCTCACACTCTCACACATGCATATATACACACACACACACACACTCAGACACACACAGCTGACTTACTGACACAATGGAATGCCACTTGTCAACAAAAAGAATGAATAATTTATTGAGAAGAATGTGCTATTCTCACAGTGGCATGGATGAATCTCAATCACTCAGTCATGCTGCTGAAAGGGGAAAACATAAAGGGCTGGAGGGATGACTCAGCCCTCAGAGGCCAGGCTGCTCCTACAGAGGACCAGAGTTCCGTCCCCAGCACTCAAGTTGGGAGGCTCACAACTGCCTGTGACTCCAGTTCTAGGGGTTCGTGGCCCCTTTCTGGCCTTGTTGGGTGCCATATGCACATGCAAACAGAACATTCATACATGTTAAACAATGTTGTTTTTTTTAAAAATATTTATTTATTCTGTCTACTTGTATGTCTGCAGGCCAGAAGAGGGCACCAGACCTCATTACAGATGGTTGTGAGCTACCATGTGGTTGCTGGGAATTGAACTCAGGACCTTTGGAAGAGCAGGCAATGCTCTTAACCACTGAGCCATCTCTCCAGCCCTAAACAAGTGTTTAAAAACACAAAAAGCACATGATATGATCCTATTTATAGAACGTTCTAGGAAATGAAAACTTATCTGCGGTTATAGTGTTGTAGTTTGAATGTGATTGACCCCATAAGATCCTAGGGAGTGATTGGGAGAGATCTGGCTTTGTTGAAGAGGTTGTGGCCTCCTCGAAGGAAGTATGTCACTGTGGGGGTGGGTTTTGAGGTCTGTTTTGCTTAAGTCATAGCCCACTTCCTGTCGCTTGTAAGATGTAGGACTCTCAGCTACTTCTCCAGCACCATGTCTGCCTGCACGCCACCATGTCCCACCATGATAATGAACTGAACCTCTGAACTGTAAGCCACCCCAATCAAGTGTTTTCCTTGTAAGAGTTGCCGTGGTCACCGGGCAGTGGTGGGGCATGCCTTTAATCCCAGCACTTTGGAGGCAGAGGCAGGCAGACCTCGAGAGTTTGAGGCCAACCTAGTCTACAAAGCTATTTCCAGGATAGCCAGGGCTACACAGAAAAAACCTTGTCTTGAAAAACAAAAACAAAAAAAGAGTTGCCATGGTCATGGTTGTAATGATTGTTCTGTCTCTTTAAGAGACAAGCCACGCCCACTCCCTACCCCATCCGCTGAGGCAGGCTGATCTTCAGCTTCCTGCCTGAGCTCTCTCTCTTTTCCATCTTCCTTTCGGAAAGGCAGCTTCTGCCTCTCTCCCCACGTCTCCCCCTTCCCCTGCTTCTGTCTCTCTCCTCTCTCTCTCTCTCAGCTCTTCTCCCCTTTCTCCTCCCCCTCCATAACCCCCCCAATAAATATCCAACCTTACTCTGCATGGTGTGCCTATCCATGTCTGTCTCTTGCCCACCCGCCCCGTGTCTCCCTGCCTGGGACCAGCCGTCTCAGGGCCCACTACCTGCCACCACATGGCCCGCTACCACCACTTGGGGACCTACAGCATTTCTGCTGCCTACTGCCGCTGGGAATCCTGCAGCATTTTTAATTTTTCCATTACAATGGTCCCTTCACAGCAGTAGAAACCCTGACTGAGACCTACAGTGAAAGTTGTAGTGTTGAAAATAGAACTCTGCTTGATGGGAAGCCCAGCTGCAGAAGGCAGACAAGAGACGGAGTTCCCGTGACTCTGTTAAAGAGTTTGACTGTGCTGACGGCATGACAGGTGGCCATCTCTGTCGAAGCTTATCAAATGACATGCCAGACATGCGTACGGTGTACCGTAGGCCCATTATACCTCCACGAAGCACTTCGCATTTTATTTACTATTATTATGATGATTGTGTGTGTGTGTGAGAGAGAGCAAGAGAGAGAGAGAGAGAGAGAGTGTGTGTGTGTGTGTGTGTGTGTGTGTGTGTGTGTGTGTGTTATCGCACTCCTGTGAGTATAGGATGTATCCTTGTGGTTACAGATGCACTCAAGCAGATATATGGAGGCCAGAGAACAATCTTCAGGACCCAGTGCCCTCCTTCCAGTGGATTCAAGGAATCAAACTCAGGTTACTAGCCTGGGTAGCAAGCATGTTTATCCACTGAGCATCTCACCAGCCCTAAAGCTCCTTTTACAGATACCTCTGTGTAGGGCTAACGCTGTAGCTCAGCATGTCGGGTTTATGCCTAGCAAGCATGAAACCCCGGGGTTTGATTCCTAACACCACATAAAACCAGGCACAGTGGCTCATGTCTGTAACCCTGCACCTGGAAGGTAGAGGCAGGAGAATCACGAACTCAAGGTCATCCTTGGCTATGTAGCGAACAGGAGGCCAGAGGAGGCCATAAGAAACTTGATCTTTTGCCGGGCGGTGGTAGCGCACGCCTTTAATCCCAGCACTCAGGAGGCAGAGGCAGGCGGATCTCTGTGAGTTCGAGCCCAGCCTGGTCTACAAGAGCTAGTTCCAGGACAGGCTTCAAAGCCACAGAAAAACCCTGTCTCAAAAAACCAAAAAAAATAAACTTGATCTTTTAAGAATGTGTCCGCACTTGTCCAAGAGGGCATGGCTCATGGCAGAGCATTATTCAAGTTTGCACAAGGCTCTGGGTTTCACCCCCTGGTCCCATCAAAAAAGAAAAAGGAAACCTGCCCATCCTGGCATTTTCCTCAAAGGCTGGGAAACGATTCTGATTACTTTGAATTACATTTTTCTGCCAAATCACTCACCATACTGAGGCGAGGCAATGGGAAGTCCTGGTTATATTTGGCTTACATATATTATGCATAGAGCTTGGTGGCTGTCGCAATAAATAGCCCTGGCTGGGATGATTAATGTGGCCCTTCCAGATACCATCTGACAGACAGAGAGGAGAACTCTATTCAGGCCAGAAGTGGAAGCTAGGGAGCTTCAGGGCAGGGGAAGCAAAGCAAGATAAGCTGTGACTGTAGGCAGCGCCAGAGACTTCAGCAAAAAGGAATTTATGATCTGTCAAAATGCATGTGAATGTCAAACAATGTGCTTAAGTAGGCCGGGCCTGGGTAGGTCTCTAAGGGGCCACATCAGCAGCCCGTGACTACATGTTAATGACTGGCTGATAACAACAGCTAATTGTACAAAATGCTTTTCTTTGGTGCCCCCCCCCCCCGCCCCCGTCCCATTTCTCTGTAGGCTAGGTAAAGATTGATTCATTTTCTTTTTTTTTTTGGTTTTTTGAGACAGGGTTTCTCTGTAGCTTTAGAGCCTATCCTGGAGCTAGGTCTTGTAGACCAGGCTGGCCTCGAACTCACAGAGATCCGCCTGCCTCTGCCTCCCGAGTGCTGGGATTAAAGACGTGCGCCACCACCGCCCTGCTAGATTGGTTCATTTTCTAGTGATACTACTGAGGTCAGGCCTGAGGATTTAAGACTCAAACCTATAGCCATGGTCTGCCTGGAACTCACTATGCAGACCAGACTGGCCTCAAACTCACTGAGATCTCCGGGCCTCTGCTTCCCAAGTGCTGGGATTAAAGGTGTGCGCCACCATGGCCAGTTTAACGTTAGCACCCAAATTTACCTTTCACCGGATCCGAGTTTCTTCCCACCCAGACACGCCTAGGTCACATAGGCTTTCTTGAGTTCTATGGTCTAAAACTCCACCATTCCTCCTTTCCAAAGAGTTACCCTAGAAGCCAGTGATGATTTGGTTTGGCTTGGAGCTCTTTAGAGACAGGCTCTGGCCACAGACGCCAGACTGGCCCTAGATTAGAAATGTCTCTGTATCAGACTGCTGAGTGCTGGAACCACAGATTTGTGGCACCATACACCAGTGCTTTGGGTGTGTATGCTTGAGTGTGCACATGTATGCTTGAGTGTGCACATGTATGGGCACGCATGTGGAGGGCTGTGGACAGCCTTGGGTAACCTTGGGAGCCATCCTCCATGCTTGTTTGTGTGGTGCTATCACGTGTGTGGATACACTCCTCCAAGTAGCACACATGAAGCCAGGAGCTGATGGCTGACGTCTTCCCTTATGGCTCTCTGCATTATTATTATTATTATTATTATTAATTATTATTATTATTATTTTGAGGCAGGGTCTCTCCTTTCAGCTACATTGACTGGCCGGACAGCCTCTTGGATCCTAGCTCTTTCACCCTGGGGCACACCTGACTGGCCTGGTGCACACCTGACTGGGCAGACAGCCCCTTGGGTCCTAGCTCCGTCACCCTGGGGCACACCACCACAACTGCATTTTACAGGGGTCTTGGAGATCCGAGGTAAGGCTGTGCTTCATTCACTGAGCTATCTCCTCAGGCCCCTGACTGGTGTTTTTGAGACACGGTGTCTTCACTCAGACCTGGAAATCATCGACTGGCCAGGCTGGTGAGCCAGGCAGCCCTCCCTGTACAGGAATACTCCCATGTCTGGCTTTCTTATGTGAGTCGTAAATATTGAATTAGGTCCTCAAGTTTGCAAGGTGAGGGCTTTACAAAACCAGCGAAGTTTGGGAATAAGGAGAGTGATTCTGGGAGTCTCTCAGGAACATTTTAGACACAAAGAGCCAGAGATGTATACGCTGGCCTATCCTTCTGCTCATCTCAAATTGATATTTTTGTTTTGTAATCCATAAGCAATTTCTCTATGTAACTGTATCCTGATTGTAATACAGGGAAAACTTTTTCTTTCTTTTTTCCCATTTAATTAATTTATTTTGAGGCAAATTCTCCCTACGTAGGTCAGGCTGGCCTTAAACTAACAAAGTTCTTTCTGCCTCTACCTCCTGAGTGCTGGGATTCTAGGCCAACACAGCCAGCTAATTTTTTTTTTTTTTTTGCTTGTTTGCTAGAATCAGGGTTTCACGATGCAGACCAGACTGGCCTTGAACTCACAGAGCTCCATCTGCCTCTGGACAACTAGGATGAAAGCTGAGCTCCACCACTCCCAGCACCCACATACATCTTTTAAAGCAAGCTATTATGTGTGAGAATTTGTTTATTCATTCCACAAGCAAATCTAATATGTGAGAATCTTGACAAATAGTGAGTAGGGCTCACTGTGTGTGCCAGGCATGCGCCCAAGTATTTGGCAGGCATGTGAGCAATTCATCGTTAGAAAAGAAGCGTGTGTGGTGGCTTCTCTTAGGTCTCAGACTGTGTGGGCTGACAGAACAGTGCCAGAGATGGAGACTTTATTCCTCACCATTCTGGAGGCTGAGGAGCTCAAGACCACGGTGTCCGTGAAGCAGACTTGGTTCTGAGGCCTCTTGGTTTGTGAATCTCACACTCACACAGCCTCTCCAAGACTCTCCTTAGCAAGGTGCTAGCCAAGTTGGGTGCTGGTGGGGCACGCCTGTAATCCCTGCACTTGGAAGGCAGAGGCAGGTAGATCTCTGAGTTCGAGGCCAGCCTGGTCTACAGAGTAGCTACAGGACAGCCAGGATTACACAGAGAAATCCTGTCTCAAAAAAACAAAACAAAACAAAAAACCAAAAAAAAAAAAAAAGGAAAGAAAAGAAAAAGGAAGGAAGAAAAAGAAAGGAAGGAAAGAAGGAAAAAAGAAAGGTGCTAGCCCCTGGGGCTGGAGAGATGCCTCAGCTCCTGCAGCGGCTGCTCTTGCACAAGGCCTGGGTCTTAGCACCCATGTGGTAGCTTTCAGCAATCAAACTCCAGTTCTAGAGAATCCAGTGACCTCTTCTGACTCCCTTGGGCACCAGGCACACACATGGTACACAGACATACATTCAGGCAAAACAATGATACACATAAAATAAAACAAAAATACCTTAAAGAATTAAAAAGAAGAAAAGCACTAACACATCGGAGCCCTACCCTTATGATCCTGTTAAACCTCGACTGTTTTCTTGAAAACCACATCTCTGTCAAACACTGGGGAGTTAGGACTTCAGCATATGAAGGGGGGGCACTCACAGAGGACACTCAGTCCACAGTGATTCATTTCTCCCCAGGGATGGTAAATCTTTGAAAAGAGAATAGAATAGTAAGTTAGTAAGGCAAAACAGCGAAATGTGGTAAATGGAACCTAATTGGAACCCATCATCATATGGGTTCCCGGTGGGCATGCCCCTGGAAGGGCTTCACTTGTTTGTTTTATCAGCGTGGGGGACTGAACTTAAGGTGTACCTGGTCAAGCATTCCGCCTCAGAGCTGGTTTCACTGTAGCTGGTTTCACAGTGGTGTTTCCAGGCCACCATGACTCCAGCTGCTTGGTCCCATCCTTCCCTTCCTGTCACCAAACCCTCTAAAGCTGCAGACCAAAATAAATCTTCCTTCCAGCTGTTCTGCTCAGATGTGTGGTCACAAGAGACAAAAGCAGCCCCTCCCCCTATCTTACAGATGGACATAAAGCACAAGACAACAGAGCGGACGACCGCCACCTCAAAAGCTCACTGCCTGGGGGGAGACAAGGATTAAAACGAGAGGTCGAAGGTCAGCGTGGAGGAGCAGTAGAGAGCAGAGTGTGGGTAGAAGAGTCTGACAGCATCTAAATGGGAAGGGGGGCAATCAGGCAAGGGAATTCCAAGCCAGCGGCATGGCACTTTCCTGTACTCCCGCCAGTTCAGAGTGGAGGCAGGAGGATCTCAAGTCCAAGGCAGCCTGGACTACATAGAGAGACCGTCTCAAACAAGGATAGGGTAGCACATGGAAACTAGGTCAGCCGTAGACACGAGCCCCGCATATATGAGGCTGCAGATTCCGTCTCCAACACTGCAAAAATAACTAAAAGCTACATAAAGAAGGTAAATAGGGCAGGCGAGATGGATCAGCGCCACCACACCTGACGACTTGAGCTGGATTCTCAACCAACATGGTGGAAGGAAAGAACCGAAGCCTGAAAAATGTTCTCCAACTTCCACACATGTGCTGTGGCATGCATGCATGTGCACACACATAAACAGACAAACAAACAAATAAATATTTTTAAAATAATGTATACAGTAGCCCATATTACTGTTAACTGATGCATTAAATCATCTCTCTATTAATCAGGATTGATTTCATCTTCCTCCCAGCACTGTAGCCATTTCTTCAGTAAATATTATTCTAAGTTAAAGTTTTAGATATAGTCTTTCATTGTTGCTTTAAGATATGTTCCTAGAGCCGTAGAGCTTCAGGATCAAAGTGTTTGAGTGTTTTTTAGAGTTCACAAACACACAGTCAAGCAAGCCCCACCTTCTTCCTATTGCCCTATACTGGTTCCCAAGCAATTGCTGATGACTGGATGGGGGTCTATGAACCTCTGACCTCAGGGGAGCAGACGCCAGCCTTCAAAATCAAGCAGAAAGAAGCCTTTTGGCTATGTCAGGCCTGTGACTGGTGATTCTCATGCATGGTCACAGTCATCTTGTTAAAGGAAGCTTGTGGTAGGTGGTTTGGAGACAATCAGCTGGGAGATGAGGCTCTGGGTTTGATTCCCAGCACCGCATACACCAAGTGTGGTGGTGTGACCTGTAATTCCAGTTTCGGGGAGATGGAGTCAGGGGAGTCAGAAGTTCAAGACTCTCCTCAGCTACATAGTGAGTTCGAGGCCAACGACAAGGGTATAGGATTTGGATTTGGGACCAGCACTGGGCCCGACAGACCCAACCAGGAGAGTTAAATTATGGCAACTGAATTCAGGCTAATTGCAGAAGACTCTAACCAGTGAACTCGTTAGGCTACAACAGCTGGTGTGCGAGCCTTAATCAATTGGCTGGTTGATGGGTGTGGGGCGCATACGCCCAGTTATGTTGTTTCTATGCCTCCCTCCTGCTGGTCTCCAAACACTGTCAGAGGGTCAGAGCTGACTCTGGTTTGGGGATCAGATCACCATGGTTGTAAAGTCAGAACGGGCTCTGGTTTGGGGAGCCACCCCAGTATCAATTCCTTTCTACTTTGCTTGGCTTGGCTCAGATAAACACTACTTAAATTTTATTGATCCAAGGAGTTGTGCTCTTAAGTTTTCTTACTTACTCATTTGTTTATTATTCCATTTGAAACTCTATTCCCAGGCTGGAGAGACGGCTCTAAGAGTACAGGTGCCTGCTGGCACTCCTGACGACCTGAATTCCGTCCACTGGACCAACATGGTGGAAGGAAAGAACCAACTCATGAAAGTTGTCCCCGACCTCCTCATACATGTATGCTATGGCACATTCCCCTTCCGAGCACTAAACAGATAATAGATAATAAATATAAAAATGCATTCCCTACATTTATTAAAAACTATGTGTTCTTTGGCCAGACAATATGTGAACACAGTATGAAGTTCAAAAGGGCAGTAGGGAAAAATGTTTCCTCTCACATTGCTGCCTTGGCTTCTGGACTCCACTCTTCGGCAGCTGAGCAAGCCAAGGTGAGTGACATTTTTTGGTTCATACTGTGCATTACATCTTAAAGTTTGTTAGCTGCTAATGTCTTTATATCTCTATAAACATTTAAATATTTGCAAGGTTGTTCTTTGACAATGCATATCTATATGTAGCTCTAGCTGTCCTGGAACTCACCCTGTAGACCAGGCTGGCCTCAAACTCACAGAGATCCACCTGCCTCTGCCTCCTGAGTGCTGAGATTAAAGGCGTGCGCCACCACCCAGCACGTTTATATATTTTCACTTTTATTCTCTTAGTGTATGTATGCATGTGTGAGCATGTGCGCATGTTCGTGTGTGTGTGTGTGTTGTGGCCTTATTCCTCTAGTCGAGGTTCTAGGATGAGCCCATCTCAGCGCTGCAAACCTTCTGTTTTATTGGACACGTGTTTCCATGGCGCTTCCAGCAGTGTCTTTGCCAGCTGCACAAACGCCTGCTCTAAGTCCACCATTTCCAAACGTGGCCCTGAAACAGCTGCTAACCTCTCCTTCTCCATCTCTTTGAAGGATTAGCTGTGCTTCACCGTGTAATATTTCCTTGCCTCAGCATGGAATAATGAGCTTGTATCCTTGTAAACCAACAATAAATTGAAGATATCTTCTGTCAAAAGTATATCCCAGACATACTGACTAACGCAGCTCAGCCTACCCCACTTTCAACATGTTCTGAATTGTCCTGCAGTTGGTCAGGCCACGGTGCAGACAACGCCACAGTGCAAACAAAGCCTCTGTCATGCTTTCCTATTGCTGTGATAAAACTCCGTAATCAAGGCAACTTAGAAAAGAAAATGTTTAGCCAGGTGCTGTCATATCCCCTGGAACTGGAGTTAAATATATGAGCCAAAATATGGGAGTGGGAACCAAACCTGGGTCCTCTGCAGCACGTACTCTTAACCACTTGGGCCATCTCTCTAGGGCCTTAAATTTTGTTGCTTTTGTTTGTGGTATGTGTATGCCTGAATGTATACATGTGCACCATGCTGGTGTGCACAGTGCTTGCGGAGGCCAGAAAAGGGCAATGACTCTAGAGTTGAAGTTACAGGTAGTTGGGAGCTGTCCAGCAAGGATGCTAGGAACTGAACCCAGGTCCTTGAAGATGTCTTTTCTTTTCTTTCCTTTTCTTTGTTTAACATATAGTGTCATACACAAGTGTTCTATAGCTGTGAAGAGACACAGCAAGTCATATTTTTAAAAAGCATTTAGCCAGGCGGTGGTGGCACACACTTTTAATCCCAGCACGAGGGAGGCAGAGGCAGGCGGATCTCTGTGAGTTCGAGGCCAGCCTGGGCTACAAGAGCTAGTTCCAGGACAGGCTCCAAAGCCATGGTAGAATACAGGCAGACATGGTGCTGGAGAAGTAGCTGAGACTTTTACATCTGTATCAGTAGGCAGCAGGAAGAGCCAGAGACACTGGACCTGGCTTGGACCCTTGAAACCTTAAAATCCATCCCAGTGATACACTTCCTACAACAATACCACACCTCCTCCAGCAAAGACTTGCCTCCTTATAGTACCGCTCTCTGATGGCTAAGAATTCAAATAGATGAGCCTGTGGGGTTCATTCTTATTCAAACCCACCACACATAGCTTTTCTTTCATGTATACTTTTTGGAGATTATTTTATGCTAGGCACTAAATCTACTTAGTTCATTTTAATGGGTATGTAATATTTCATTAAGTGATGACAAAATTAAGAAGAAAGCCACCAGGCTGGGGAAGCAGCTGAGCCTTGGCTAGGCTCACAACAGAAAATATTAGAGGGAAACCATAACTTTCTTCACAATTTTTTGAGGCACGTTAGGTTTATTTGCAACCAGTTGGTGTTATAAACACAGCAAGGAACATCCTTCCCCAGATACTCAGGAGACTCACACTCAAGGTGCAGGTAACGAGGGAAGGGTAGCAAATGGGACAGGTGTGAGTCCTATCTGAAGAACCGAAGGTCAAGTGGAAGAGAGACAGTCAACTGAAGTCACACAGACAAGTTGCTGTGGTTTGTATGTACTTTGCACCCAAAAGGCTTGAGCACATCTCTGTTGTGTGACACTATTCCTGGGAGTTGTGAAAGAGTGTGTTCTCACCCAGACAGGGAACTGACAGCATACGACAGCAAGGATCCTGCCAAAACCGAACATGGTGAGCTCCTGCGTTCACTGGAAATGCTCATAGGAGGACGAGGAGTTACTACAGGAGCAGAAATGACTTGAAGGCTCCATTCAACACTTGCTGCTGTCCTTGGTGGTCTTCCCACAATCCTGGCATCTCCAATTTCCTGGGGACTCTGCTGTAAATGAGGCTGCATTGCCCAAAACCCACCCTGGCATGGGTGACGCTCAGAAGCTGGAACCCTGGAGTTCACCTCACAACCTGAAGGCAGCTTGATAGTGGGGTGTCCCCTCCAGGCGATTTGGCTCTGCCTCTTCCAGGCACCTAGGCTCGTCTGAGAGCATCCTACAGCAGTCCTGACAGCTTTACTTCTGCGGTGGGAGAGGCCTAGTTTGGTTTCAGAGACTTCCTGGGGCTTCTGAGTTGATTACTTTTTGTTTTAGGAGCTTTCCTGCAAAATAAAATGTTTCAACTCCTGTAGAATATCCTGAACTTCTTGTTTGCTTTTTTGAAACAGGATTTCTATGTTTATCCCTGGCTGTCCTGGAACTCACTCTGTAGACCAGGCTGACCTCAAATTCAGAGATCCCCCTGCCTCCACCTCCCAAGTGCTGGGATTAAAGGTGTGCGGCACCACTGCCTGGCTAACATCCGGAGTCTTAAGCTTCCCTCCAAAATGGAATGTATGAACTCTGGAGGAAATTGCTACTTATCAGTCCCCATGCGACAGTATTAAGAGGGGTGGAGCTATTAAAGGTAGAGCTCAATGGAAAATGATTGGCTCATCAGGGTTGATGCCCTTGGAGGGAATTAATGAGGTATTCGCAGGGCCCTAGTTAGTTCCCTCTAGAGTGGATTGTTATGAAAGAGAAGGAGCCCACCCTCTCTCTAGACTCTGGCTTCCTGTCTTGCCATGAAGCTGCACTTGCCCTCTCATGCCCACTCCCATGCCCACTGCCATGCCAACCGTACCATGTGACACAGCCAGAGCCAGAAGGGAGGTGTCTCACCATACTCAAGCGGGTGTTGGTAGCACGTTCTTAGACCTTCAGAACTATAAACTAAATGCACTTCTTTGCTGCATGAGTTCTAATTGGTCTTAATAATAAAAACCTGAAGTCAGTTATCAGAGTAAAAACTGAAAATCAGAGAAGCAGAGCAGCCAGCCACTTGAGTTCTTACCTGTAGGACTTTCAGATGCAAAAGAGCCAAACTACTGTCTCCTCCCACCTTAGATTCCTCTCTCTGCCTAGCCATATCACTTCCTGTCTGTCTGTAAAGACCTCCAGACCTCTATGGTTAACTAGCTCTTCCCTCTGATCTTCAGGCAAGCTTTATTTGTTAAAGCACAAATAAAAAATATCACAAACAAGATATCACCACACTTCTTTGCTTTGAAAACTATCCTGCTTCGGGCATTTTGTTATCACAACTGAAAATGGCCAAACAGACAAGTGAAGTATGTGGAGGCACAAAGGGAAGTGAATTGTGCACTCAGCGCACCCATCCACCCGCGCCCATCCATCCGCGCCCCTCCGTCCGTGCGCACCTGTATGCACCCATCCGCCCACGCCCATCCACCCATGCATCCGTTAGAGTTTAGTTCCATCATTCGCATTAGCAGGAGTGGGAAAGGACAGTTCTGGTTAATTATACAATCTTGTGTAAAATATTACTTAAGTCTGAGTTCCCTGGGGGGAGTCTGAGAGAAGATTCCCTGAGGAATAGAAAAGAGAAGCAAGAGGGTCCTCGGGGAGGGTCCAAGAGGGAATTATTTTGTATCTGTTTATTTAATGGTGTATGTGGGCACACACATGCCATAGTGTGAATGAAGAGGCCAGAGAGCAACCTTCAGGGGTCACTTATGCCGGTCCACCCCGTGTTTCTACCTTCTGATAGAAATGGGGAGGCTGCCATGTCCCCAGAATTCCTGTGGGTGCTGGGGACCCGGATGTGGGTCCGTATACTTGCACAGTTACTGCTTTACCCACTGAGCCATGTCTCCAGCCTGCCCCCTTTTCTTGAGCTCAACCTTGTCCCAAGAACACCTCTAGGTCACTCTGACTCTTGTCTTTGCCATATTCAAATCCTCTTGCCATGCCCAAGCAGGTGACATGCTCTGAGCCTCCATTTCCAAATCTGATGACACGTGACATATTAAAACTCATAAAGAGTTAAGCTGAGAGCTTGGCACATGGAAACCGCAATTGTTAGGTTTTTTGGTGTGTGTGTGTGTGTGTGTGTGTGTGTGTGTGTGTGTGTGTGTGTGTGTGTGTATGTACGTATGGGGATTGGTTTTGTTTCTAAATATTGTTTCTCTGTGTAGCCCTGACTGTCCTGGAACATGCTCTGTAGACCAGACTGGCCTGGAACTCACAGAGATCCACCTGTCTCTGCCTCCTGAGTTCTGGGATTAAAGACATGCGCCACCATTGCCCAGTGAATTAGGAATCTTTTAGTCATTTTGGCACACAGCATGTTTCAGATGCAGTCCTTTAATCCTCACCCTTCCAAGGCAGAGACAAGCAGAGCTCTGCGAGTTCTAGGCTAGCCAGTGGTACAAAGAGAGACTCTGTCTATATAAAACATAAAAGTCACATTTAGTTAAAGAGATGGATTAGTTATTAAGAGCATATTCTCTCAGAGGATTTGAATTCAGTTCCCAGCACCTGCATCAGGTGGCAGCTCACAACTGCCTGCAACTCTAGCCGCAGGGCTCTGACGCCCTTTTCTGGTCTCCTCGGGCACCTGTACACACACAAACTCATACACACATGAATAAGTGATAAATCTAAGGAAATTTAAGGTTGTTATTTAAGTGTGCGTGGAAGGAGCTGGAGTGATGTTCAGTGGTCAAAAGTACTTGTTGCTCTTGCAGAAGATACAGGCTTGATCCCAGCGTACACATGGTGGCTCACAGGCAACAGTCACTCCAGTCCCAGGAACCAAGTACACATGTGGTGGTGTACATACATGTAGGACAAACACTCACACATAAAATAAAATTCAATAAATCTAATTTTTAAAAGTGGGTGTGGCAGTCAGTGTCTGTAATCTCAGAATTTAGGTTTCAGAGGCAAGGAGATTGCTATAAATTCAAGGCCAGTCTGGTCTACAAAGTGAATCCAGGCCATCTGGGCCTACATAGCAAGGCTCCTTTCAAAAAACAGCAACAAATCATCATTTTATTATATAATAACTGGCACATATCATATAATAATATTCCTCTTCCAAAACATAAGTGCTGGGTACACAGTCGGGACTAAGACAAATCACATCCATGTTCTCACAGAGCACTTTGTACAGGGATAAATGACCACATATATTAAAACTCGATATTTTTATCTGTCAGATGGTAACAAGTGTTCCAGAAAAAAAATCATACAGGAATGTCATAAAGGGAAAGTGGTAGCAGGGGACAATTTAAAATGTGTTCTTAAAAGCCATGGGCAAGGTTGGAGTCAGCTCAGTCAGTGCTTGCCATGCAAGCATGAGGGTCTGATCCCCAACCCCTGCTCAGTCTCATTCTGAGGATTCTGGAGGCAGGATCCCCATCTCGCACTGAGGTAGAGGTAAGAGACAGTGGCTGGCTGTTTTGCTCTTCTGACCTTCACGTTGAATCTCAATACCTGTCTCTGGGTTTTTATTAAATGTGCTACATTTAGCACCCAATGTTTCATGAAAAAGCCATTTGCCTGAGACTTTTTAGCCACTGGCACAGGCCAGAGCTGGACTCAAACTTAGTCACCTGAGTTCAGGAGAAAAACTAGCACTCCCAACTCCCATCTGTCCCTGCTTAGCTTCCTCTCCTGCCCTTCCCATCTGCCCGCAGCTTCCTGTGACACCTGTGGCACCTGTGCTTTGCTGCCACCCCATGTAGGCATGCCCACCTTGCAGCTTCCTACAGCTCCCGCAATCCCCCATGACTTGCTGCTAACACTCTGTATGCGGTTCCCACATGGCTATGACGGCTTTCCGTGGCTCCTGTGGCCTGCGTGCATTCGCTGCATGGCATTCGCTGCATGGCTGCCCCGACTGGCATCGCTTTAAAAAAATATTGTTCAGTTTGGTTTTGAGTTCTGTTTAGAAAATCCACAGGTTAGTGACATTGGAACAAGTAAGACCAGAGCTCCAGAGTCTCCTTACTGCTTTAGCAGTATGACTGCAACACCTTCTGGCCCACATTGTTATTATACCTTAAATTATCTGAACCAGAATTTTAATGGAGGTAAGTCAGTTGATAATGGCAGATAATATCACCATCTAGGAATTTAAAAACCTTTTTGTTTCTACTATAGAGGGAATTCTAAAAGAGGTATATGACCTACCTGTGATGTATACATTCTTAGCTGTAGCTGCTATGAGTTTGATACTTCATATTATATTCTTAGAGAAACGGTTTGATAACAGAGCCAAGATTGAGAAACTTTCAGAAATGATACAGACTTCACAGACTAGTAATGAGAAGTTGGCGGAAAGGATTCATACCATTGAAATGGTAATCATAATTTGACAGGCAAAATTCACTCCATGTCAAAAAAAAATTCACTCCATATCAATGGGTAGTGAAACTTTACAGAACGGTACTGAGAGATTATTTGAGGATTCATACTGTTGAAATTGACAATCAAAATCTGTTAAAAAGTTATGACAATCTAGTATTTAGAATATCTCTCCTGGAAGACATTCTACCTGCCATCCAAATAATCTCTAAGGATGAGAAGATATCATTAATGGAAAAAAACGTAAAGACTTTGAATCATGTACATGGTAAGAACCAGAAATTAATTGATTTGATGAAATCATTAGAAATATTCACAGGTCAAGAAATCCAGACTCTACAAAGACCATGATACATAGATTTGAAACCATTGAAGTACTTGTCAGAACTGATAAGTAAGGAGATGAGTACAGACAAAAGACAATAATAAAATCTTAACATTGCCAGTACCTCTCAGAGTCAGAGATCACTTAGCAAGAGTTTTAGCTACCTATACTTTTACTATTTCTGAAAAACCAGCAAATAGTAAATACCCAAAAGGATATACAGAATGTAAATGGGAACCTATATGTATGAAAGATACAAAAGATATTAAGCAAGCAGTAGTATCTTATGACATGCATTCACCATATATGAGGAAGTTGGTATAGACACGGGCTTCAAGAAATAAAGTTATCCCATATGATTGACTTCAATTAGTCTCAGCTATATGAGACCATGGTTCACAGCTACAGTGGAAGAGTTATTGGAGACAGGAAGCTAAGGCCCTTGAATATCAAGGTAACATCAGAGGTTTTGAGACTTCCCAAGATCAAATTCTTGGTGAGGGCTATTATGCTGAACTGGATAGTCAAGTTATATACAATTAACACATCTTGTCCCTATGTACAGCAGCCTTGAATGCTTGGGACAAGGTTCAAGAACTAGGAAAAATAAATGAATCGTGTACAAAGGTTATACAAGGACCAAGAGAATGATTTAGTGACTTTTTGCAAATATTAACTAAAGCTGTACAAATAGGGTTAGCAGATCCAGGAGTTAGACAAGTACTCATTGAATCTCTGACTTTTGAAAAATGCTAATTTAGAGGCAAAAAGATACTAGGGCCTTTAAAGTTCAGATCAATACCAATGGATCCTACAGACAGCCAGTGTTAAGACCTTTGACTGTAACACTGAGGCTTGGGTAGGAGAAGTGATTTCCAAAGGTATAAAGAGACATTAAAATACCAAATGTTTTAATTGTGGTAGAATAGGCCATCTGAGAAGGGATTGTAGACAGGGCATTCCAAGAAATAATGCTTCTTCTGGGACTGACCCAAATAGAAGGACCCAACCTTCTGGATTATGTAGACTATGTGGAAAAGGCTGACATTGGACCAATGTATGTAGATCAACAAGAGACAAACAAGGCAACCCAGTACCATCAGGAAACTCCTTGGGGGGTCCTCTTGCACGGCATCAGGTTGAAAGTGCTCTAATCATTCCCAGTCACTGTGGAATACATGATTCCCCAGTAAAATTAGAAAATTCAATGCCTGTTGTAAAAAGCCATACTGCTCTGGATGAAAGAATAACCATGGAGGATGAATCAAAAATTCTGATAGAAAACATATATTACTGCAGACTTCTATAAATGATCAAAGACCAAAGCTAAGAGTATGAATAAATAACATTATAGTGGAAGGATTACTGGACACAGGTGCAGACGTGACTCCAGAATCTTGGCATCTGAATTGGCCTCTTCAGGAGGCAGATGTTAAATTCCTAGGAATTGGAACCCTATCTCAGGTAAAACAAAGCAAGAGATGGGTTGAATACATAGGGTGAGAAGGACAGAGAGGAAGGCTGAGGGCATATGTGGCTAATATAGTTGTGAATCTATGGGGTTGTGATCTGCTGCAGCCATGGAATACCCAGATTAACATTCCTGCAGCTCAGAAATGGACCATAAACCAACTCATGTTTCTGGGAATGATATTATAAGGTACTATAAAAAAAAAACAGTCACCGACCATTCAGCCTGTACAATAACACAGAACAACAACTGGTGAATTTGCAGAAGTACCAGCAGCCCTACCTTTAAAATGGTTAACTAAGAAACATATACAGGTTAAGCAATGGCCTTTAACAAAAGAGAAACTGTGCACTTTAAAACATCTGGTATGGGAGCAACTACATGATCAGTATATTGAAGAATCAACCAGCCCTTGGAATTCTCCTGTATTTGTTGTTAAAAAAGAAATCTGGAAAATGGATAATGGTAACAGGTCTAAGAGCTATTAATAAGCTGTTAATAAGGTCAATGGGCCCTCTAAAATCTGGAAAGCCTTTGCCTTCCATATAGCCTAAAGGATGGCCTCTTATAGGTATTGATTTTAAAGATGTTTCTTCACTATACCTTTAGAAGAAAAAGACAGAGAAAAATTTGCCTTCACAGTGCCTACTTATAGTAATTCTCAGCCTGCTAAAAAAATATCAATGGAAGATTCTCTCACAGGGAATGTTAAATAGCCTCACTCTCTGCCAATAGTTTGTAAGTCAGACATCAGAAATGACACATAAGCAGTTTTCTGAATCTATAGTTTACCATTACAGGGACAAAATTTTACTATCTGATTCAAATGTTTGTGATTTAGAAAGAATGTGTGAAGAATAAAGAAAATTTTTGCCTTGTTGGGGATTACAAATTGCTCCTGAAAAAATACAAAGAGGAGATTATATTAATTATTTAGGTTATAAAATAGGATTATAGGGAATTAGACCACAAAAGGTACAAATTAAGAGAGATCGATTACAGACACTTACTGACGTCCAAAGATTGCTAGGAGACAGTTCCAATATATGACCTACTTTGTGATAAAACCTGATGACCTGATTTAAAAAAATTAGATGGTGACAAGGGCTTAAATAGTTCCAGGGAATTATCAGTTGAAGCTGAGAGAGATTTGGCTTTGATTGAAGAGAAATTAAAGAAGGCACATGTAGATTACATGGACTCAAATCTTAACTGCATTCTGGTCATACTACCTTCCAAACATTACCCTACAGGAATTTTAATACAGATGAAAGATGTTATCTTAGAATGGATCTTTTTACCACATAAAACAAGTAAAAAATTAAAAACTTATGTGGAAAATGTCTCTGAGTTAATTATAAAAGGAAAATTGAAACTTTGTTAATTAGCAGGAATAGACCCAGCAGAAATTATAGTGTCCTTTAATAATGATGAAGTTGACAAATTATGGGAAGACAGTGAACCCTGGCAAAGAGCTTGTCATAATTTTTGGAGGGAGATTAATAACAATTATCCAAAAAGTGAGATAATATGACTTATAAAGAGAACTAATTGGACTCTTCCTCACATTGTACGGGACACACCAATAACTGGGGCCCCTACATTCTTTAATGATGCAAATAAATCAGGAAATGCAGGTTGCAAATCAGAAAATTTAAGTAAAGTGAAAAATTTTTAAAAGCCCTAATGACTCTGTCCAAAAGTCAAAATTATATGTTATTCTCATGGTACTAAGGGATTTTTGTTTTGTTTTGTTTTGTTTTGTTGTTGTTGTTTTTTTGAGATAGGGTTTCTCTGTCACTTTGGATCCTGTCCTGGAACTAGCACTTGTAGACCAGGCTGGCCTAAAACTCACAGAGATCCATCCGCCTCTGCCTCCTAAGTGCTGGAATTAAAGGCGTGCACCACCACCACCTGGCTCATATTAAGGAATTTTAAAGAGCCTCTCAACATAGTTACCAGTTTGCAATAATGCAAAATGAGTTGTTTTACATATTGAACCTGCTGAATTTATACCAGATGATACAGAATCAATTTAATTATTTATTTAGTTACAAGATATAATCAGGAATAGGCATCATCCCATATACATAATACACATGTGATCCCATATGGGCCTGCCAGGTCCTCTAGCACAAGGTAATGCAGAAAATAGATCAATTATTGATTGGAAATGTGCTGAAGGCCTCAGAATTTCATAAAAAGCATCATGTAAGTAGCAACGGTTTAAAAGGGGGCTTTTCCATCACGTAGCAACAAGTCAAGGAAATTATAAGATGTCCTAAAAAAAGTTAAAAAATTTAAAAAAAAAACAAAAAAATAAAAAACCCAAGATGTCCTACTTGTTCTTTATACAACCAAATACCACTACCTGCAGGAAGTACCCAAAGGAATGAAATCTGGCAGATGGCTGTGTTCCCTTTTGTAGAATTTGGACAATTAAAATATGCACACCACACTATTGATATGTATTCAGGGTTTCAGTGGGCAACTGCTTTGAACTCAGAAAAGGCTGATTCAGTAATCATCCATTTATTAGAAGTTATGACCATCATGGGTATACCTGCATTAAAAAAAGACAGACAATACTCCAGCAGATGTCTCTAAGAAAATGAAACAGTTTTTTGCTGATTATAATATAATGTATATTACAGGTATACCACACAATCCTACAGGACACACAGTTATAGAAAGATCAAATCAAACTATAAAGGATATGTTAAATAAACAAAAAGGGATGATAAATACCCCCAGAAATAGATTATGTAATGCTTTATTAGCCTTGAATTTTCTTAATGCTAATGAGAAAGGAACAACAGCTGCAGAGAGTCACTGAACAACAGAAAAAACTTCTGAATTTAATCAGTTGGTGCCCTTGAAGGATGTATTGACCTCAGAATAGAAACCAGGAGATGTGCTACATTGGGGAAGTGGTTTTGCTCTTGTTTCCACAGGAAAAGAAAAGCTATTGGTACCATCAAAATTAACCAATATTTGCTTTGAAAAGGAGAAGCCTCCTGATTAAGAGAAATGACAGCTCATCCACAGAGGTGACAATCCCACAAGTTGTAAGGAAACCTCACAAGGGTTGTGACATGGTTCTGTTCTTGTCTTTGCAGGAAAATACCCATCTTCAAAATGTCCTAGACCTTGGACATCTAGAAGCCTAAAGAAGAAAAGATAGCTATCAAGAAAGAATCACCAATTCAAGAAAAATCTGATTCATTATAGCAATATTCTCTGCAGGGTAAAATCTCATTTCTTTCTTTCTTTCTTTTATTTATTTTTTTTTTTTTTTGGTTTTTTGAGACAGGGTTTCTCTGTAGCTTTGGAGCCTGTCCTGGAACTAGCTCTTGTAGACCAGGCTGGCCTCAAACTCACAGAGATCCGCCTGCCTCTGCCTCCCAGTGCTGGGATTAAAGGCGTGCGCCACCACCGCCCAGCTT
>PVIU01024402.1:0-25601 GCA_004026605.1 Ondatra zibethicus
TTTTTTAGGACAAGGTTTGACTGTGTAGCAGTCCTGGCCATCCTGGAACTCACTGTGTAGACCAGGCTGGCCTCAAACTCACAGAGATCCACCTGCTTCTGCCTCCTGAATGCTGGAATTAATGGCGAGAGCCACCACTGCCCTGCCAGATACAAAAGATTTGTAACCAGACTATTAACCCATTGATATGTCAGGATCCCTAGCTACAGAGCTAGATGCCAGCCACTCAGATTATACCCAGACAGGGAAGACCAAGTGTGCCCAAGAGACTTCTATGCCCCAATTCAAGAGGAAATAGTCAAATGATAACATCACCCCTTCCTGTAAATTGATTGTTTGTGAATAATAAACAACAAAGCGGAGAATGGAAGCCTCTCCAGTCACACGAATGGCCAGGACCCTCCCCTAGGACCTCTGCCTATCAGGTTCCACTAAGAGAACACTAGCCATCTTAATGACTGGATCCTGTCTCCCACTCAACAGAGTGAAAAACCCGCAATCTAAGCTTGAAATCCCACCAATCTCCTCCCTGGAAAGGTTGACCCTGAAAAGCTCCACCCCTAGCCCCGAGAAACTCTATATAAACCCTGCCTTCTTCTCAGTTCTCTGCCGTTTCTCTGCTGAGCAGCAGCAGCCTCCCTGTTGTAACCTGCTGGCCTGGTCTGTCACCTGGGCACCCTGTCCCTTTAAGAGAAAGCCCCAAACCTCCTACCCCACTCCTTCCTTGCCTCCACGTCAAACAGATCTCCAGTCTCCCCTCCAGCCTCCCCCCCCACCTGCTCTTGATCTCTGTCAGCCCTTCTTGAGAGGCAGCTTCTGCCTCTCTCTTCTCCTGGCCTTCTTCATTTTCCCCTTCCCTTCCCCCTCCATAACCCTCTAATTAAACTCTATACCCCAGCTCTCTCTGCATGGTATTTCTATGTGTCTTTTGCCCACCAGGGGACTCGCCAAGACCTTGGGTCACCATCACTGCCCCTTGTGGGACAGGCCTCAGGTCACCCAGTGTGAGAAATGATAACACACCCTCTGGGCTTTTCCGTCCCAATAATTCATTTGTGTGAAGAACATTGTGCAGTGTGACTTTGTGGTATTCCTTGGCTCCCAACTGCCTGGACACTTTTCCATCGTAGCTGTAATGCTTACACAATCCCCTTTCTGATCTAGTCCAGGATTCAGTATCTCAGAGAGAAGCTATAAACGTCAGTTCATTAACAAACTCCATCCAGGAATAACAAATGGGTATTAGAGTCATGACTCAGAGGTAGAGCCACTGCCTAGAATGCTCCAGTGAGGGGTTTAGGATATGGCTCAGTGGTTAAGCCCCTGCCTAGAATCCCCTAGTGAGGGACTGGGACATGGATCAGTAGTAGAGCCCCTGCATCAAATCTACCATGGAAGTGGTTTGGTGCATGGCTCAGTGATAGAACCCCAAACTAGAATCCCTCTTGAGGGGCTAGGGCTATGTATATCTCTATAGTAGTATACCCATGGCTAGCATGCTAGAGGCCCTGAACTTTAGCCTCATCACAGGAAAAAAAATAAATAGAAGGCAGGTATCTAAGTATCTGTTCTTGTGAAGAGACAACAGGACCAAAGGAACTCTGATAAAAGTTAGCATTTAATTGGGCTTGCTTACAGTTTCATGGAGTTAGTCCATAAGGAGGGGAAGCAGACAGGCATAGCACTGGAGCAGGAGCTGAGAGCTTTACATCCTCATCCTCAGGCAGAGAGAGCCTGGACCTGTCAAGGGTGTTGGAAACCTCAGATCCCACCCTCAGTTATGCACTTCCTACCAGGCCACAACTCTTAATCCCTCTCCAACAGTTCCACTAACAGGAGAGCAAGCCCTCAAACATAGGAGCCTTTGGGAGGATATTTTCATTCAACCACAGCAGGTTTAATCAGTGCACCATTTCCTATGCTCGAGTTAGCCAGGGAGGAAATTCTAGGACTTGTCCTGTACTTTCTCAGGCCTGTGGGACCTCTACTGCCCCTGCCCTGTTAACTCCCTGAAGAGGCAGTTTGAGAACTCAGCCAGGAGAAGAGTCTGAGAACACTATTCTGGTAACCTGCCCCTGAAAACCTCACTGCTTTGAATTTTCAGGTCTTGCTTCAAAGCTATGGATGGATTTATAGATCATGCCAGCCCCTCTGCCTCAGTCCAGACACCCTGGGTAGAGATACTTATCAAAGTTATTGGGGTCATCATTCCCAGGCAAGGCATAAATTTTCACAAAGGTATCTATGTCAAAGGGTATGGATGCCCAGGGAGGCTGGGTCAACCCCAGGCTGGTTTGGCAGACATCCAAAATCTCAGAATACTCCAGGAACATTCCTGAGAAGACACCAACCTCTTCAGGTTGCTGTGTTCGAAAACTGTTCTGTGACTCCAGGTCACTGTTGTCTGAGCCCCTGGTACTCAGCAGTTGAGTATAGTCAGGCTTTGGGGCCAAGATCTCATCATCTTTCAAGGATTTTGCCTGCTTGCATGGTGATCTTCTCACTGGTTTGGACTGGTAGGATGATGTACTTCTCACTTTCTTGACCTGGTGGGATGATGCACTTATATCTCTCGTTGCACGGTTGGATGATGCATCCATTTCTATCAATGCCTGGTTGGATGATGCATCCATCTCTATCAATGCCTGGTTGAATGATGCATCCATCTCTATCTTAGCCTGGTTGGATGATGCTCTTCTTCTCACTCTCTTGGACGGGTCGGATGAGGCTTTCCTCACTTTCTTGGTGTGGTTGGATGGTGCACCCATCTCTATCGTAGCCTGGTTGGATGGTGCGCCCATCTCTATCACAGCTTGGTTGGATGATGCATCCATCTCTATCAATGCCTGGTTGGATGATGCTCTTCTTCTCACTCTCTTGGACTGGTTGGATGAGACTCTCCTCACTTTCTTGGTGTGGTTGGATGGTGCACCCATCTCTATCATAGCCTGATTGGATGGTGCACCCATCTCTATGGTAGTCTGGTTGGATGATGCACCCATCTCTATTGTAGCCTGATTGGATGATGCACTCATCTCTATGATAGTCTGGTTGGATGGTGCACCCATCTCTATTGTAGCCTGATTGGATGATGCACCCATCTCTATGGTAGCCTGGTTGATTGATGCACCTATCTCTGTCGTTGCCTGGTTCAATGATGCACCAGTCTCTTTAATTGCCTGGCTGAATATTACACGCATCTCTTCTACTGCCTGGTTGAATATTACATCCATCCTTCTCATATCCTCATTGGATGGTACACCCATCACTATTGTTGCCTTGTTTGATGATGCATCCATCTCTATCGTAGCCTGATTGGATGATGCACCCATCTCTATCGTAGCCTGGTTGGATGATGCATCCATCTCTATTGTAGCCTGGTTGGATGATGCACCCATCTCTATTGTAGCCTGGTTGGTTGATGCACCCATCTCTCTTGTTTCCTGGTTCGATGATGCACAAATCTCTTTCATTTTCTGGTAAAATATTACACGCATCTCATTTATTGCCTGATTGAATATTGCATCCTTCCTTCTCATTTCACTGTCGGATGATGTACCCATCTCTACTGTTGCCTTGTTTGATGATGCACCCTTCTCTATCATAGCCTGGTTGGATGATGCACCCATCTCTGTTGTTTCCTCGTTCAATGATGCACCAATCTCTTCCAGTGCCTGGGTCAATATCACACGCATATCTTTCATTGCTTGATTGAATTTTGCATTCATCCTTTTTATTTCCTCGTTGGGTGGTGCACCCATCTCTATTGTTGCCTTGTTTGATGAATCATCCATCTCTATCTTAGCCTGGTTAGATGATGCACCCATCTCTACTGTAGCCTGGTTGAATGATGCTCTTCTTCTCACTCTCTTGGTGTGGTTTGATGGTGCACTATTCTCTATTGTAGACTGGTTGGATGATGCACCTACCTCTATCAATGCCTGGTTGGATGGTGTACCCATCTCTATTGTTGCCTTGTTTGATGAAGCATCCATCTCTATCTTAGCCTGGTTGGATGATGCTCTTCTTCTCACTCTCTTGGACTGATTGGATGAGGCTCTCCTCACTTTCTTGGTGTGGTTGGATGGTACACCCATCTCTATCGTAGCCTGGTTGGATGATGCACCCATCCCTATCGTAGCCTGGTTGGATGATGCACCAATCTCTATCGTAGCTTGGTTGGATGATGCACCCATCCCTATCGTAGCCTGGCTGGATGATGCACCCATCACTATTGTAGCCTGGTTGGAGGGTGCACCCATCTCTATTATAGCTTTGTTGGATGATGCACCCATCTCTATTACAGCCTGGTTGGATGATGGTCTTCTCACTACCTTCACCTGGTTGGGTGTTGCCAAATGTGAACTCCACTGATGGCTTCTGTGCTGTGTCGCAAGTTTGTCTCGCTGACTTTTAAACCATATCTGAGAATAAAAAAGGATGGTTTGGTATCGTTTTCTAAAAGCAATTCATCTTTTTTGAAGATACTATAATATATAACACATGTCATAATAATATATATCTGGGTTTTTTTAAACAGTGTTCCTCTCTTTTGCCTTGAAGACCACATTGTTTTGAAATTCACAGAGATCCACCTGCCTCTGCCTCCTGTGTGCTAGTATTAAAGTGTACACCAACATGCCTGGGCATTTTATTATTATTTTAATTGTATTTCTGTGCACATGAGTTGAGTGTCCATGGTGACCAGAAGAGGCCTTTAGATCCCATCAACCTGGAATTACAGGTGGCAGCGAGCCAAATCTCCTACAGCAACAGCCAGCGAGTACTCTTAACCACTGAGCCCTATCTCCAGCCCCAGCAATTCTTCTCTTAATCAATTATATTTTTAAGGCAGGGTGAGTTGATTCTTGCCATGGTAGAACTTAAGAATTAGCGCATTCAAGGCAATCTCTCTGCTGACTGAACCCATCACCATTAACCTGAGAGCACATTAATTAAGGGACCAGTGCATGGGAGAAGCGCACGATCCTCAGGGATGTGAGAAGGCTGGTTCCTAATCTCCTCATGTTTATCTAAATATGCTCTTTCTAGTCTCCCTTGTCCTGGATCCCGGAAGGTAGGTGTTGTGGGACTCTCAGTGGCTAAAACAGGCAGCCTTATCCAATCCTAGATTATAGATAGTAAGGAAAGGTGGTTCATATGTCAGGGACAATATTCTGGGTTATATGTGGTGGCACACAACTGTGAGATCACCACTTGGAAGGTAGACACAGAAAGGTCAGGAGTTCAAGCACATCTTCAGCTATGTTTGTTTTGAGGTCAGCCTGGGCTAAACATGACCTTGAAATAGTGAAAACTAACCCAATCTGGAGTGCATTGTCTGCACACACAGCACAAGAGAATGTGGGAACCAACCCCTCCAGAAAGGGTATGCTTCAGATTTGTGAACTGGAGTCAGAAAGATGTGGTTTTGAATTGCATATTCTGTATTTATAATCTTCTATGGAGCCTTAGTGTGCCTAAATGAAATAAGTGGTCATGAAAATAAAACCACTGAATACATAGCATCCTTGACTGGACAATATCATTGTCAATAAACAGGAACTATTTAAAAAATTAAAGGACATGGGCAGTGATGTTGTGTGACTTTATTCCCAGCTCTAGAGAGGCATAGGCAGGTTTGAACTCTTTGAGTTCAAGGCTAGCCTGGTCTACAGATCAATTTCTAGGATGGCAAGGACTACGCAGAAAACCTAGTCTCAAAAAAAAACCAAACAAACAAACAAAAAATTGGAAAGAAAGAGGGTGGAACCGGAGAGATGCTCAGCTTTAAGAGCACTTACTGCTCTTGCAAAAGACTCAGGTTCCATTCCCAGTACCCAGCATACATAACTCTTTCTCCATGGGACAGGACACCCCTCTGCTGGACTCCTCAGACACCAGGCATACACATGGTGCACATACAGAAAAGCAGGCACAAACATAAATAAAATAATATTAAAGCCTTAAATGACAGCGACAAAGCTCACACGAAGCCTTTCCTAGTTGGCTACTGTGAGCCACAATCCATACACAAACCTTCACCACTGTGTCCTTAAGCTGGAGCCTTGAAGCCAGTTGCTGGGTTTCCTGCTCTGTTGGGAACATGTTGCTGTGGAAGGCCTCTTGCAAGACCCTGATTTGCTCCAGACTGAAGATGGTGCAGTACTGGTGATCTTGCTGGGGCTGTCCTGCTGAGGGCAGAGACAAGAATACTTCCATTTTAAAACATTTAGTTTGGTTGGTTTTGCTTGTTGGTTTGTGGTTTTGTTTTTCAAGATTTAATTTCTCTGTATAGCCCTGGCTGTGCTAGAACTCTCTCTGCAGACCAGACTGGGCCTGAACTCCCAGAGATCTGGTTGGCTCAGTCTCCCAAGTGCTACAATTAAAGGCATGCACCACCACCGCCAGGCACATTTAAAACTTTTTAAATTACATTCATTTCTTTATTCTCTGTGTGTGCATACACATACCACAGCACACATGTAGCGGTCAGAAGACAATATGAAGGAGTTGGTTCTCTTCTTCTACCATGTGAATACCAAGGACTGAACTCAGGTCACCAAGCTTGGTGGCTGCACACTTACTCACAAGCTATCCTGCCTCTTTTATATTTAAATATCCCAATGTGGGCAGAGCATGGCAATCCATGCCAGTAACCACAGCTCTTGGGAGGCTGAGGCAGGAATACTAGTATATGACAGAAAATCAAATGGAAAAGTATTCAACATCCCTAGCTATTAGGAAAATATAAATAAAACAACAACAATAGGATAGAGAGATGGGTCACAGGCTAACAATACCTACTTGCCCTTGTACAGGTCCCAGCCCTGATTGGGTGACTCAAACTGCCTGCCTTTTTCCAGCCTCCATGGGAACCTGCCATCACACACACACTTGAGCACAGATATGCATATTAACATGGTCTGAAAATCGGGGCTAGAGAGAAGCAAACACTCTACCAACTGAGCTACTTGCTGCTCTTGCAGAGGTCCCTAATTTTGTTCCCAGCACCAACATGGCAGCTCACAACCATTCATATCCAGTTGCAGAGGATCTGATGGCTCCTTCTGATCTCCTTGGCACTTCACATATGCAGTGTGCAGACAAAGAAGCAGGCAAACACTCTATTCAGGAATGTGATTGGTGATCTTCGTGTTCAACCTGACTACATCTGGAATTAACTGAATCTCAGGCAGCTGGGTACAAGTGTGAGGGATATTTACTTTAAAACCAAGATTATCAGAGGTACAAGACCTACCCTAAATCCAATTCATTTGAGGGTAGAAAATCTGTTCTGGCCAAGCAACAATAGTGCACATCTTTAATTCCAGCACTCAAGAGGGAGGCAGGAGGATCTCTACGAGTTTGAGACCAGCCTGGTCTACATACATAGTGAGTTCCGGGACAGTCTGAGAAACACTTTTTGAAGAGAGAGAGAGAGAGAGAGAGAGAGAGAGAGAGAGAGAGAGAGGAAGCTACAAGCCCCATCCCGCCCCCAAACTCACCTACCTCCTGCAACCTCAGTGGCACTCTGAAACACAGTTTGCTACAATATAGAGAGGACCAAGAGGTGAGTGACCAGACACCCGGCAGAACACCCTACTCACTAGGCCCTCCACAGAGGGCCAAATCCCCGGGCCTGCCCCTACAGCCATAACTTATCTAGCCATCGAGCAGGAGAGTTTCCTGCCCAGAGGACCAAGAGAGAGGGCCAAGAGAGGAACTCTAAAGCACAAGCTGTGACTGCACAGAGTGGACCAAGACACTGAACCAGGAAAGACAAAGAGAGCAGGCTAAGAGAGACCTCAGAGGCTCCCTGAGACGCAGACATTGACAGGACAGACCAGACCAAGAACTATTCTCAAATATAAAGACAGCCACTGCAAGGGTTGGACCAAGATGCAAACACATTGCCAGCATCAATTGAAGGAAGAGATGGGTAGGCACCAAGGCAAGAATTTCATCCAACAACTAAAAAAGCAGCATGGTAACAGCAGAACCCAGTGGTCACACAACAGGAAGACTTGACATCTAGACCCAGAAGAAGCAGAACAAAATGATTTTAAATGTAGCTTTATGAAGATGATGGAGACCTTTAAAGAGAAAATGGAAAAACTCCCTTAAAGAAATGGAGGAAAAGACAAATAAAAAATTGGAGAAGAAATTAATAAATCCCTCAAAGAAAACCAAGAAAAAACAATCAAACAGGTGAAGCAAACAGCTCAAAACTTGAAGACTGAAATAGAGGAAATAAAGAAAACACAAACCAAAGGAATTCTGGATACGGAAAATCTGGTTGAGCGAACAGGAACTACAGAGGCAAGAATACAAAATACCAACAAATATGGAACAGAGAATCTCAGATAATGAGACACTGTAGAGGAAATCGATTCACTGGTAAAGAAAACACTAAATCCAACAAATTCTTATTACAAAACAGGAAATCTGGGACACCATGAAAAGACCAAACCTAACAATAATAGAAGCAGAAGAAGGAGGAGAACTCCAGCTCAAAGGCACAGAAAATATATACAACAAAATCATAGAAGAAAACTTTCCCAACCTAAAGAAGGATATCCCTATGAAGGTACAAGAAGCGTTCAGAACACCTGTAGAGAGCCAGTTTTGAACTGCATAGAAACTCTGTACAAGGGAGACTTGAGGTAGCATTCATGCTGATAGACTTAGCAAACCAAGTTGGGAGGAGGCAAACCTCTCCCATCAGTAGAGTGCCTTGCCAATAGTCAGTCCTTGAGAACACAGATGTGCACTGTAGTTCAAAGGTTGTGGTTTGTCTTCTGATGAGGTGTTTTTACATATTATATTACAGCAGGAGTTTTTCCCATAACACCAAGCTTCTTGTTTAGATTACCTAGGGCACGAAGCTCTTGAAATTATTTGCAACCAAGTTACTAGTTTATGAGACTATTTTCGTGTATTATGGGAACCTAGTTTGAATCATGATATGAGTATTATAAAAAGAGCACTGGCTTTGCAATAAAGGATGCAGTTGTATCTCCTACTCTGCATCCCCTGTGTCCTGATTTCTGCAGCACTACCCAGGGTCACCCATAACCGAGGAGGTTGGGGAAGGGTCCCCAACAAACATCAAATAGACTGGATCAAAAAAATTCCCTCGGCATATATTAATCAAAATGCAAGGCATACAGAATAAAGAAAGAATATTAAGAACTGCAAAGGAAAAAGGTCAAATAACATATAATGGTAGACCTATCAGAATTATACCTGACTTCTCAGTGGAAACCATGAAAGATAGAAGGTCCTAGGCAGATGTGCTGCAGACACTAAGAGACCACAAATGCAAACCCAGACTACTATTCCCAGCAAAGCTTTCAATCACCATTGATGGAGAAAACAAGACATTCCATGACAAAACCAGATTTAAACAATATGTATCCACAAATCCAGCCCTACAGAAAGTATTAGAAGGAAAACCCCAACCCAAGGAAGCTAACTGCATCCACAAAAACACAGGCAACAGATAACCTTCCACAGCAAAACCCAAAAAATGGAAACAAATAACTACTACCACTGAAAAAAATCAGGAATTAACAACCACTGGTCATGAATATCTCTTAATATCAATAGACTCAATTTACCTATAAAAAGGCACAGGCTAAGAGAATGGATACAAAACAGGATCCAGCATTCTGCTGTATACAAGAAACACACCTCAACCTCAAAGACAGATATTACCTCAGAGTAAAGGGTTGAGAAAAGGTTTTCCAATCAAATGGACCTAAGAAACAAGCAGGTGTGGCTATCCTAATATCTAACAAAATAGATTTCAAACTAAAATCCATCAGAAGAGATGGGGAAGGATACTTCATACTCATAACAGGAACAATCCATCAAGATGAAGTCTCAAACCTGAACATACATGCCCCTAATACAAAAGCACCCACATATGTAAAAGAAACATTACTAAACTTTAAATCGCACATCAAACCCCACACATTAATAGCAGGAGACTTCAACACTCCACTCTCACCAATGGACAGGTCAACCAGACAGGAACTTAGCAGAGAAGCAAGAGAACTAACAGATGCCATGACTCAAATGGACTTAACAGACATCTACAGAACATTCCATCCAAACACAAAAGAATATACCTTCTTCTCAGCACCTCATGGAACCTTCTCTAAAGTTGACCACATACTCAGTAACAAAGCAAACCTCCACGGATCCAAAAAAAAATGGGAGTAACCCCCTATATCTTATCAGATCACCATGGTATAAAGTTAAAATTTAACAACAACACTACTCTCAGAAAGCCTACAAACTCATAAAAATTGAACAGTGAACTACTGAACCACCCCTGGGTCAAGGAAGAAATAAAGAAAGAAATTAAAGACTTCCTAAAATTCAATGAAAATGAAGGCACAACATACTCCAACCTATGGCACACTATGAAAGCAGTGCTTAGAGGAAAGTTCATAGCACTCAGTGCTGCTCACATAAAGAAAGTGGAGAAAACTCACACTACTGACTTAACAGCACACCTGGAGGGTCTAGAACAAAAAGGAGACTCACCCAGGAGGAGCAGAAGACAGAAAAATAGCAAGCAAATTGAGGGCTGGAATCAATAAAATAGAAACAAAGAAAACAATACAAAGAATCAATGAGACAAAGAGCTCGTTCTTTGGAAAAAATCAACAAGATAGACAAACCCTTATCCAAACTAATCAAAAGGCAGAGAGAGAACATCCAAATTAACAAAATCAGAAATGAAAAGAGGGACATAACAACAGACACTGAGGAAACCCAGGGAATCACTAGGTCATACTACAAAAAACCTGTACTCCACAAAATTGGAAAATGTAAAAGAAATGGACAATTTTCAGTATAGATACCATATACCAAAATTAAATCAAGACCGCGTGAACAATTTAAATAGCCCTATAAACTTCAAGGAAATAGCTGTTACCAAAAGCCTCCCAACCAAAAAAAAAGCCCAGGGCCAAACGGTTTTAGTGAAGAGTTCTACTAGAACTTCCTAGAAGAGCTAAGCTAATACCTACTCTTCAAAGTGTTCCACACAATAGAAACAGAAGGAACATTGCCAAACTCTTTTTATGAGGCTACAGTTACCCTGATACCGAAACCACACAAATACTCAACCAAGAAAGAGAATTACAGACCAATCTCACTCACGAACATAGATGCAAAAATACTCGATAAAATACTGGCAAACTGAATCCAAAAATTCATCGAAAAATTATCCAACATGATCAAGTTGGCTTCATCCCAGAGATGCAGGACTGGTTCAACATACAAAAATCTATCAATGTAATCCATCATATAAATAAAATGAAAGAAAAAACCATATGATCATATCATTAGACACTGAAAAAGCATTAGAGAAAATGTAATACCCCTTCAGGATAAAGGTCTTGGAGAGATCAGGGATACAAGGAACATGCATAAATATAATAACAGCAATATACAGCAAGCCGAATGCTAACATCAAATTAAATAGAGAGAAACTCAAAGTGATTCCACTAAAATCAGGAACAAGACAAGGCTAACAAAAGGAGATCAAAGGGATTCAAATTAGAAAGGAAGAAGTCAAACTTTTGTTATTTGCAGATGATATGACAGTGTATATAAATGACCCCAAAAACTCTACCAGGGCACTCCTACAGCTGATAAATAACCTTCAGTGATGTAGCAAGATACAAGATCAACTCAAAAAATCAGTAGCCTTCCTATATACAAATGATACAGAAGCTGAGGAAGAAATCAGAGAAACGTCACCTTGCACAATAGCCACAAATATCTTGGGGTAACACTCACCAAAGAAGTGAAAGACCTGTCCAGCAAGAACTTTAAGTCTTTGAAGAATGAAACTGAACAAGATACCAGAAAATGGAAAGATCTCTCATGCACTTAGATAGGCAGGATCAACATAATAAAAATGGCAATCCTACCAAAAGCAATCTATAGATTCAATGCAATCCCCATCAAAATCCCAAAACAATTCTTCACAGACCTTAAAAAGCAATAATCAACTTCATACTGAACAATATAAAACCCAGAAGGACAAAACAATCCTGTACAATAAAGGAACTGCCAGAGGCATCACCATCTCTGACATTTTTATTACAGAGCTACAGTAATGAAAACAGCTTGGTATTGGCATAAAATCAGAGAGGGTGACCAATGGAATCGAATTGAAGACCCAGATAGTAATCTACATACCTAGGAACAAATGGTTTTTGACAAAGAAGCTAAAATTATACAATAGCAAAAAAACAACTTCAACAAATGGGGCAGGCATAACTGGATGTCAACATGTAGAAGAATGAAAATAGACCCCTATCTATTCCCATGCACAAAACTCAAATACAAATGGATTAAAGACCTCAATATAAATCCGACAACCCTAAACCTGATAGAATAGAAAGAGGGAAGTAACCTTCAATGCACGGGCACAGGAGACCACTTTCTTTCTAAATATACCCCAGTACCACAGACACTGAGAGCAACAATAAATAAATGGGATCTCCTGAAACTGAGAAGCTTCTGTAAAGCAAAGGACACAGTCAATGAGACAAAAAGACAGCCTACTGAATGGGAAAAGATCTTCACCAACCTCACATCAAACAAAGGTCTGATCTCCAAAATATATAAAGAACTCAAAAATTAGACATAAAATACCAAATAACCCAATTTAAAAATGGGGTACAGCAGCCACAGAAGAAGCAAGATGTCGCTGCCTCACCGAATAAGGTACCAAACCACGTGGCTAACATACACAAGAGTAATGGGGTAATATAAGTTATAAGAGTTAATAAAAAGTCTGAGCTACTAGGCCAATCAGTTTAAAAATAAAAATAAAATGGGGTACAGAACTAAACAGAAAATTCTCTACTGAAGAATCTCAAATGGCCAAAAGAAACTTAAGGAAATGTTTAAGGTCCTTAGCTATGAGAAAAATGCAAGTCAAAACAACTCTGAGATATCATCTTACACCAATAAGAAAGGCTAAGATCAAAAACACCAATGATAGCTTATCAGCAATGGATGAATATTCCCCTTACTCATCCATTGCTGATGGGAAATGCAACTTGTACAACCACTTTGGAAATCAGTATGGTGTTTTCTCTAAAAATTGGGAATCAAATTACCTCAGGATCCAGCAATACCACTCTTGGGCATATACCCAAAAGATGCTCAATCATACTACCAAGACATTTGCTCAGCTATGTTCATAGCAGCATTATTTGTAATAGCCAGAACCTGGAGACAACCTAGATGCCTGTCAACCAAAGACTAGATGAAGAAAATGTGGCACATTTACACAGTTGAGTCTGCGCAGCAGTGAAAAACAATGACATCTTGAATTTTGCATGCAAATGGATGTAACTAGAAAATACCATCCTGAGTGAGGTAACCCATACCCAAAAAGATGAGTATGGTATGTCCTCACTCATAAGTGGATACTAGCTATAAATAAAGGATAGTGAACCTGTAGTTCTGATCCTAGAAAAGCTAAGTAATAAGGTGAACCCAAAGAAAAACATAAATAGATCCACCTGGAAAGTCGAAATAGACAAGATCGTCTGATAAAATTGGGAACATAGTGGTGGGGGGAGAAGGGAGGGTGGAAGAATAGAAGGGGAGAAGGGGAGAGGAACTTGAGGGAACGGGATAGTTGAGATGGAAGAAGGACAGAGATGAGAACAAGGAAAGAGAAATCTTGATTGAGGGAGCCATTATGGGGTTAGCAAGAAACCTGACTCTAGAGAAATTCCCAGGAATCCACAAGGATGACCCCAGCTAAGACCCTAAGCAATAGAGGGGGCCCGAACTGGCCTCATCTTGTAGTCAGATTGAAGAATATCTTTTTTTTTTTCATGGAACTAGGTCTTTTTTTTTTTTAAAGATTTATTTATTTATTATGTATACAACATTCCTTCCATGTATGCTTGCATGCCAAAAGAGGGCACCAGATCTCATTATAGATGGCTGTGAGCCACCATGTGGTTGCTGGGAATTGAACTCAGGACCTCTGAAGGAGCAGTCAGTGCTCTTAACCTCTGAGCCATCTCTCGAGCCCAGAACTAGTTCTTGTAGACTAGGCTTACCTCGAACTCACAGAGATCCTCCTGCCTCTGCCTCCCAAGCACTGGGATTAGAGGTGTGTGCCACCAGGACCAGCTAATGATCAAAAGAGAGAAAGCAGGAAAACTGCTGGTGAGGACTGGGAAAGGGGTCACTCTACAGGATCAGTGGAAATGTAAATTAGTGTGAGCACTGTATGGAGCTGGGCTTGGTGGTGCAGGCCTCTAATCCCAGCACTGGGAGGCAGAAGCAATGGGATCTGTGACTCTGCAGTCAGCATCATCTACAGCAAGTAGAACAGCCACTGCTTCGACCCTGTATGGAAAAAAAAGAAGGACAGACAGAAAGACAAGAGAGAGGGGGAGGGGAGGGTATAGGAAGGAAGGGAAGAGAGAGTAATAAGGGCTGGGTGGTGGATGTGTAGCCTTTGAAACCAGCACTAGGGAAGCAGAAGCAGAGGGATCTGTATTGTGATTTCGAGGCCAGCCTGGTCTACAGAGTGAGTTCCAGGATAGACAGGACTACACAGGGAAACCCTGTATCAAAAAACCAAAAAAAAAAAAAGACAAAGGAAGAAAGAGAACGGGGAGACGGGGAGACATGGAGACGGGGAGACGGGGAGCACTACAGGAAAGAAGTGAAAGGTATCTTGGAGACCACAGTGGGAGAGTAATATGATCCAATGTGTACAAAAATATGAGAGTCAGCCGGGCGGTGGTGGCGCACGCCTTTAATCCCAACACTCAGAAGGCAGAGGCAGGCAGAGCTCCGTGAGTTTGAGTCCAGCCTGGTTTTCAAGAGCTAGTTCCAGACAGCGAGGGCCGTTTCACAGAGAAATAAAATATATAATTTTAGTTAAAATTTAAAAATAAAAATATATTTTTAAATAAATGCATTAGTAATAAATATTTTATTGGGCTGTAGAGATGGACCTGTGGTTAAGAACACAAGCTCCTCTCAAAAATGACCCAGTTCTGTTCCCAGCGCCCACATCAGCCGGTACACAACTGCCTTGAACTCTAAGGGTACCAGCAAAGATAACATTTTACTCTGGCAAATGAGTCCAATTTGGTTCCCAGCACCAAGGACCTCTGGCTCACAAGGGATCCCTTGCCTGCTCCTGGTCTTCAGGGAAACTCGAAATCACCCCCACACTGACACATGCTTATAATTAATAAAACGTTTGAACAGACAGCTGGGGCACGGCTCTGCAGTAGAACCCTCGCTTAGCACATGCAACGCCATGGGTTCTAGCCTCAGAAGGCAAAGGAAATAAAAGGAGACAACACGGTACCAGGGGTTGTGGAACACGTGGAGAATCAGGAATCCGGGGCCCTGATGAACTCTACCTGGGGACCCCAAATTGGACACCTCCGGTTTAAGAAGCCACAGTCATCTGCACCCCCACTTGGGCTTCCACCCTTAGCTCACCTGACATCGGATCCCTCCTCCGGGTTGCAGATTCTGCCTAAGACTGTGTCCACGGCTACGCAGGGCTTGGAAATTTAAACAAAACCGTCTTCTCAAACTCTCTCTGAACCGGGATGGATAATCTATTCCGGAGCAAGTTCTGCAGAACTCGTTTTGACTTGGGTTGTTCTGGAGGATGCAGGTCAAAAAAACATTAAGTCTAAATTCATTCAAACTGTGCAAGAACCCAGAAAGGTAGTCCCATGAGCAAAGAAAGCTACTGTCCTGCCTGGTGGCCTGTCATCACTGTTTGGGGATGCCAAGGCAAAAAACGTAGAGTCAAGGCCGGACTGAGCTACACAGTGAGGTAGCCTGGGTTCTTATGTTGTAAGGGCATTTCAAAGTAATTTTCTTAAATAAGAGCTGGGGGCGGGGCTACACGCCCCTTTAATCCCAGTATCTGGGAGGCAGAGGCAGTGGATCTCTGCATGAGCCAGCAGTTGCATGAAGAAACCCTTTCCAAGACGATGATTGGTTAAAAGCAGAAAATGTTAAAAATATATATATAAATTTTTAAAAAAATTTGAACTTCACTGGCGTCAGGGACTCACTATGTAGCCCTATCTTACCTGGAACTCTCCTTGGATATCAGGCTGGCCTCAAATTCACAGAGATTCTCCTGCCTCTGCCTCCAGGGTTTAAAGGTGTGTGCCACAATCTCTGGTGTGAAGCACGTGTTTTTTGATTTCTTTGACGCCCAGCTTGTCTGGATTTTGTTTCTTTTCCCTTGTTTCAAGTGTGCTTAGTGATGTGTCTTTATGTTTTTTGTTTTGTTTTCCAGACGGGGTTTCTCTCTGTAGCCCTGGCTGCCCTGGAACTTGCACTGTAATTCAAGTTGATCTTGAGAGATTGCCACACTCTGACTCCTGGTGCAGGGATTAAGGCTTGCACCCCCAGTGCCACACCCCATGCTCAGAGTTTAGTGATTAAGAAACCACACCCAGTTCCAGACTGTGGAAAAAGCCACAGTAGTGGCAAATGTTATGTTGATGGCTAACGTTATGTTTAGAGTTTAAAATTACTGTTCTTAAGAGAACTATAAGTTCTGGGCAGTGGTGGGGCTCGCCTAATAACTCAGCACTGGGGAGGCAGAGGCAGGTGGATTTCTGAGTTAGAGGCCAGCCTGATCTACAGAGTGAGTGCCAGGACAGCCAACGCTACACAGAAAAACCCTGTCTCAAAAAACACAAAATCAGGCTGGAGAGATGACTCAGGTTAGTAGCACTGGCTTCTCTTCTAGAGGACCCAGGTTCAACTCCCAGCACCCACATGGCTGCTCACAACTGTCTATAACACCAGTTCCAGGGGATCAAGCACCCTCACAAGAAATACGTGCGGCAAAACACCAATGGCCATAAAGCAAAAAATAAATAAACAAAAACAAGAGAACGAGAGAGAAAGTCTTAAAGCAAAAATGGACACACTGAAAGTGAAGGACTAACCAGACGGTGGTGGCGAATGCCTTTAATCCCATCACTTGGGAGGCAGAGCCAGGTGAAATCAGTGAGTTCAAGGCTAACCTGGTCTACAGAGCAAGTTCCAGGACAGTCAGAGCTGTTACACAGAGAAACCCTGTCTCCAAAAACCAAAAAATGAATACATACATACATACATTCAAAAATACACAAATACATAAATAAATAGGAGTAAGAACTAATGAGGGTTGTTTCTGAAACTGCCTAGTCTTTTACAACTCCAAGACAGCTGTTGTTTATGCCAGGATTAACTGTTGTTTTTAATTCTAAAAAAAAAAAAAAAAAAAAAGCTTTTTCCTAGAGATAAGCAGGACCCTTGCAAGACATCTATTTGCAAAACAGAATGTAACTATATGTTGTTTGCCTTTAAAAAGCCCAGAGTGCCAGGTGGTAGTGGTGCATGGCTTTAATTCCAGCACTCGGGAGGCAAAGGCAGGCAGATCTCTGTGAGTTCGAGGCCAGCCTGGTCTACAAGAGCTAGTTCCAGAACAGGCTCCAAAGCCACAGAGAAACCCTGTCTCGAAAAACCATTAAAAAAAAAAAAAAGCCCAGAGTATTTTATTAGAGCTACACTTGGGAATTCCCCAGTTTGAGTCTCCGTTGTAAACCTTGCTACAGTATCTGAAGAATTCTCTTCTTTGTTAAAATATATTCATGGAAACCAGGTGGAGGTGATGCACCCCTTTAACTCCAGCACTTGGGATGAGGGAGGTAGATCTCAGTGGGTTCAAGGCCAGCCCGGTCTACAGAGTGAGTTCAGGACAGCCGTGACGTTACACAGAGAAACCCTCTCTCACAAATCCAATATATATAAAGGATAATAGGAGATAACCAATAGTTCTGATTTTGTAAAAGAAAAAAATGTTTGCTTGGGCAAAATAACTGAGGGGCATCTGCAAACATCTATTTCAACATTAAGTCCTGCCTACACAAAAGGGTATTAATGCTGTGGGAGAATCCTTCTGTACACTGTGAACATACACTGCTCTCATTGGTTGGTAACCAAAGCTGATTTGGTTTATACCAAGGCAGAATAAGGCAAGGCAAGAAAGCCAAACAGAGATACAGGGAGAAGACAGGCAGAAGGAATCAAGGGAGGCAGGAGCCAGCTACCCAAGAGTGTCTCCAGGGACACTCAAAATCACCCCCACACTGACACATGCTTATAAATAATAAAATGTTTGAAAAGACAGCTGGGGCACAGCTCTGCAGTAGAACCCTCGCTTAGTACAGGCAAAGGAAATAAAAGGAGACAACACGGTACCAGAGGTTGTGGAACACGTGGAGAATCAGGAATCTGGGGCCCTGATGAACTCTACCTGGGGACCCCAAATTGGACACCTCCGGTTTAAGAAGCCACAGTCATCTGCACCCCCACTTGGGCTCCCACCCTTAGCTCACCTGACATCGGATCCCTCCTCCGGGTTGCAGATTCTGCCTAAGACTGTGTCCACGGCTACGCAGGGCTTGGAAATTTAAACAAAACCATCTTCTCAAACCCTCTCTGAACCGAGATGGATAATCTTTTCCAGCGCAAGCTCTGCAGAACTCGTTTTGACTTGGGTTGTTCTGGAGGATGCAGGCCAAAATACGTAAATTGTGCAAGAAAGAAAGTTACAGTCCTGCGTGGTAGCCTGTCATCGCTGTCCTGGGGATGCCGAGGCAAGAAATGAAAGGTCAAAGCCTTACTGAGTCACACAGTGAGGCGGCCTGGGCTCTTCTGTCGTGATGACGTCTCAAAGTAATTTTCTTAAATAAGATCTAGCGGCAGGGCTACGCACGCCTTTAATCCCAGTATCCGGGAGGCAGAGGCGAGTGGCTCTCTGCATGAGCCAGCAGTTGCATGAAGAAACCCTTTCCAAACAACGATTGGCTAAAAGCACAAAATGTTTAAAAATAATAATTTTTTAAACATTTAAAAAAAATAAACTTTCCCAGGGTCAGGGACTCAGTATGTAGCCCTATTTGACCTTAAACTCCCCTTGGAGCCCATCCTGGCCTCAAATTTAGAGATCCGCCTGCCTCTGCCTCTAGAGTATGGGATTAAATGGGATTAAAGGCGTGTGTCACAGAAATGTCACATGTGATGCACGTTTTTTAAAAATTTCTTTGAGGCCCAGTTTGCTTGTTTCCTCTTGTTTCCATTGTGCATAGTGATGTGTCTTTTTGCTTTGTTTTGTTTTGTTTTATTTTCTAGACAGTTTCTCTGTGTAGCCCTGGCTGTCCTGGAACTCATGCTGCAGTTCAGGTTGGCCTCGAACTCACAGAGATCCACTTACCTCTGCCTCTCGGTGCGGGGATTATGGCAGGCGCCACCACTGCCACATCCCATGCCCAGAGTTCAGTGATGTAGCTAAGGAAGCACACTGAGTTCCAGGCCATGAACAGCCACAGTGGTGGCTGATGTTATGTTGATGGCCATCTTTACGTTTAAAAGTTTAAAATTACTGTATTTAAAAGAGAACTGTAAAGAGCTGGGCAGCGTGGGACACGCCTTTAATTCCAGCACTCGGGCTGCAGAGGCAGGTGAGTTCAAGGCCAGCTTGATTTACACAGTGAGTCTAGGACAGTCAGGACTGTTAACGGAGAAACACTGTCTCCAAAAACCAAAACTAAAACAAGCAAACTAACAACAACAAAAAAAAATGGCCTGGAGAGATGACTCAGCATTAGGAACACTGGCTGCTCTTCCAAAGGACTGGAGTTCAATTCCCATCACCCACATGGAAGCTCACAACTGTCTGTAATCCTGTTCCAGGGGATCACACAGACAATCTTGTAGGCAAAACACCAGTGAACACAAAGGGAAAATAAATTACAAAAAGCAAAAAAGAAAGAGTGAAAATTATAAAGCAAAAGTGGACTTACTAAAATTTTAGGGGTGTTAAGAGTTGTTTCTGAAATACCTGGTCTTTTTTTAGGTTTTTAAATTTGTTTTATGTATATGGCTATTTTGCCTGCATGTGCGTCTGTGTGAAGATGTCAGATCCCTGGAACTGGAGATACAGGCAGACAGTTGTGCACTGACATGTGGGTGCTGAGAATTGAACCCTGATCTTTTGGAAGAGCAGCCAGTGCTCTTAACCTCAGAGCCATCTCTCCAGGCCCCTGGTCTTTTACAACTTTAACAAAAACTTTGTTTATGCAGGATTATACCTCACAAATTTAACCATTTTTTCTTATTCTATAAAGAAAAGTTTTTTGGTTTTTGTTTTGGTTTTTTTTTTTTTTTTGAGATGACCAGGAACTGACAACCCAATCCCCCAAGGTGTCTGTTTACAAAACAGAATGTAACTTTATATTTTTTTGCCTTTATAAACCCCTGAGGAATGTGGCTGGGAGCTACACACTTGGGAATTTCCCAGTCTGAGTCTCCAGTATAGACCTGGCCTCAGCATCTGAATAATCCTCTTTCTTAAAATATATTCATGGTCAGACTGGTACATCTCTGAAATATCCCAGATTTATAACACCAATACTGTTCATTCTAAAAAAACTTTTACTTAAACTGGGTGGTGGTGGTACACACCTTTCATCCCAGCTCTTGGGAGGCAGAGGCCTCTGTGTGTTCGAGGCCAGCCTGGTACAGAGTGAATAACAGGACAGGCTCCAAAGCTGTACACAGAGAACCCCTGTCTGGAACACAAACAAAGACCTTTACATTCTGAGGCCATTTTTACGGTTATTTTTACATACAGTGCCGGAGAAAGGTCATACTCTCTTTCCTGAGTTGCTGTGTGCTAAGGTGTAAGGTCTCCTTCCCAGGGAGATGCTGTGACACTTACCGTTACATTTAAGGTTCTAATCTCTATCCTTTCATGGAATGGTGTCGGTCCAGGACACCCCCAGATCTAGTTCTCAGCACAAAGGAGATTTATTTGTCCCAGAGGGACATAGGGCAGAGAAGAAGAGACAAAGGCAAGAGAAAGAGGAAGAGGGATATTTGTTCCCCAGTGGAGGACAAAGGGACTGCCTCTGGATAGAGAGGAGACAGATCTGGCACACAGGGAAGATGGCGGTTTGTAAAGGGAAAATGTGAAACCCGTGCTAGGATGAGATGTTTATTTTTAATTGGACAATTTAATTAGGTGAGCCAACAGGGACTTCTGAGTGCTGAATTTCAATACTTTTAGCGCTGGACCTTGGTAGTCAGTCTCAGGAGGAGGCAGTGACCAAATAAGGGACTAGACCTTGGTGGTTAGCTTTAGGAATGTAATCTAAGAGTCTTTAGCAAGGCAGAGGGAATGGGGAGAAGGACACAGCCTGTCAGAGTCGTGTTTGCCATGTTTGGTATTATCATTCATAAAACAGGGCGACCATAAGCCAGTAAGTAGCAGGTCCTCTGGCGGGTAGCCTGAGGCCATGCAGGAGAGAGACAGATATGTCATGCAGAGAGAGCTTAGGTATAGAGTTTATTTAACGGGTTATGGAGGGGGAGGGGAAGGGGAAAAGAGAAGAAGGGGAGAAGAGTGGGAAGGGGAGAGGATACAGAGACAGAAGCTGCCTCTCCAGAAGATGGGTGGACAGAGGACAGAGAGAGAGCACACAGGCTGGAAAGGAGGCAGAAGAAATGCTTGTCTTGGCAGTGCATGCAGGGATTGGGAGTGGGCGGGGCTTGTGTCTTAAAGGGACAGGGTACCCAGGCGACCGACCAGGCCAGCAGATTACAGCACTTGGACTGGCTAGAGCCCCTTCGATATATATAATAAAGCAAAGATGATGCTAGCACGTAAGCCCGAGCTTGTACATGCTGTACCCTGTCAGTCAAATTCCTCTTTCCTGGAAGTGTTGGACTATTCTTAAATACTGCCCAGTCTTGTAAAATCCTTTACTGCTTCAGCATTCTTACAAGATCATAAGAGAGAACCGAGACTTCTGAATGTGTAAAAACTGATTCCTTGCTCAAGATAACTGAGGGCATCTGCACACATCTATTGCAAAGTCAACTCCTGCTTACACAGCTGACCCAAGCCCAAAGGTGTAATTTGGTGAGTTTTGCGTTTATCAACTCCTAACTGACATAGCTGGTGTCTTCATTGTGGGAACACTCTCAGGTGCAGTCCAAGTGCCAGGCCAGTCAGGCATGGTGCCAGTATCTAAATAAAAGCCTCTTGTCTGTTAAAATTTGTTCATGGTCAAACTGGTAAATCTCTAAGTGACCCCCCTACCCATAACATTGCAACAATTTCTACCCTCTCCTTATAAAATGGAAGAAAAAGGATCAGCCTTCATTGGCTCAGGCAAAGGAGCTGACCCATAGTTACCCTTCAAGGTTAGAAGGAGAAAGGACTTCAAGACCACGATTGGGCCTTGAACTGGGAGATCAATAGAAAGAAAAGAACAGTGGAATTTCAAAAGGCTCAACATGACCTTCAAAGAGAGGAGAGGCTTCCTTAAAAGCCTGGAGATGAACCTCATTTTGATTGAGAATAAAGAGCTGAAGAGATGGCTCAGCCGCTAAGAGCTCTTGCCGACAATCAGAGTTCAGATCCCAGCACCCACATCAGAGGCTCACAACCATCTGTGACTCAGCTCCAGGGAACACAATGCCCTCTTGGGGCCCTTTTGGGCACCTACATGCATGTAGCCAACATAAATACATTCATGCATACACACATACATAAACACACAAAACTTCAAAGTAAATATAATTTAGAATACTTTATTTTTATTCTTCGTGTGTATGCACAAACCCAATTACTGGAATCCTGGAGTTGGAGTGACAGGCAGGTGTACGCTGCCTAAACAACATCTGTACACTTTTTTTTTATTTTTGGAAACAGGGTTTCTCTGTGACCCGGAACTCACTCAGAAGACCACTATCTGGAACCCAGAGATCTGCCTGCTTCTGCCTCCCCAATGCTGGGATTAAAGTCATGTGGTACCACCACCCAGCAGAGGGTTGCTTCTTTATTCTGTCCCAGCAGAGAGTGACAAAGGATGGGGCCTGATTTCACGAGGCTGTGAGTTCTGTTTGTTCCCCATTATGGTTTACCACCTACAAGGTCCCAGTGATGAACCCAGTTGACTCCCACAAAATTCAACCTTGGGAGCCCAGGAATATATTGGGATTATTTACAGAGCATGGGTGAGGGGTCTCTTACAAGATCCTGGGCATCCAGAAGCTGCAGCATGGCAGAGTCTCACCTAGCCGGATGGTGACTGCCCCCCATCCCCATGGATGGAGGTCACTTCCACTAAGTTCACACTGTATGCTCCAGAACTGCTGAGACCCAGAGGACCACAAATAGAGCAGAATGGCAGACAGCTGTATGGAGGGGATCAGATGCCATCTCAGGAGACTGTCCAGTGACTCTCCCTAAGCCCTCGTCCTCTGAGGAAGCCTCAGCATCTTCAACAGGTCCACTCTGATGGGCTCCAATCATGGTGGTCTCCTGCAAGCCGGCAAGGCTGATCTGATGAAGACACTCGGAAGACTGACTTCTATACCTCTCGTGGACATCCAGCTAAAGAACCATTTGTATATCAGGCCATCCCTTCACCCACTGAAGGTCTTGGGACCTTATCAAAGTCAGGTGACAAGGAGCTGGATGATGGCTCCACAGAACACTGTAACTGATGCAACAAATGGACCCTGTCCCCACCCTACAGAGTAAAAAGCTGAAGACGTGAACTTGAAATCCCACCAATCTCTTCCCTGGAGTTTCACCCTGAAAAGATCCATCGCCCCTCGCCAGAAAACTCTATAAAAACCCAGCCTTCTACTCCTTCTTACCCGAGCAGAGGCAGCCACCCTCCTTGGCTTTTCCCTCCCCATAATCTTTTGTTTGAGATTTGGTGTGCAGTGTTACTTTGTGGTATTCCTTGCCTCCCAATTGCCAGGATACCTTTCTAACCAAGCTCTAATGCTTACACTAACTCCTTTCAGATCTAGGTCTAGGATTTAGTCCTTCAGATGGAAGCTATGAATGTCAGGACACTCAGAAACAAACTCCTTCCAGGAGTAATGAATTGGTATGAGAATCATGACTCAGTGGTAGAGAACCTGCCTAGGTCCCCTAGTAAAGGAGGGATGAGGGTCTGGCTCAGTGAACAGGGCACCTAACTAGAATCCCCAGGAAGGGGATGGGGTGAGGCCTAGTGGTAGAGCCCCTGCCTAGAATCCCCAGTGAGGAGGGACTGGGGTTGGGGCTTAGTTAGTAGAGCCCCTCACTAGAATCCCTAGAGGGGCTGGGGTGTTTATGTCTCCATAGTAGTATATCCATGTATGGCACTCTAGAGGCCCTGAATTTTAGCCTCAGCATAAGAAAAGGATAAATAAGGTATGAGTTTTGGTTACTGTTCCATTGCTATGAAGAGACACCATGACCAAGACAACTTTGATGAAAATAAGCACTTAGCTGGGACTTGCTTACAGTTTCAGAGAATTAGTCCATAATCCTCATGGTGGAAGCAGACAGGCATAGCGCTGGGACAGGAGCTGAGAGCTTTACATCCTCATCCTCAGGCAGCAGCAGACAGATGCTGGACCTGTCAAGGGTTTTAGAAACCTCAAATCCCACCCTCAGTTACACACTTCCTACCAGGCCACACCCCTAATCCCTCTCCAACAGTTCTACTAACTGGAGACCAAGCACTCAAACATAGGAGCCTGTGGGAAGCCATTTTCATTCAACCACAGCAGGTTTAATCAGTGCACCTTTTTCTATGCATGAGTTAGCCAGGGAGGAAATTCAAGGAATTGTCCAGCACCTGCTTGGGCCTGTGGGGCCTCTACTGCCCCCGCCCAGTTAACTCCCTGAGGAGGCAGTTTGGGAACTCAGCCAGGAAAAGAGTGTGAGTCCAGCATTCTGGTAATCTCCCTCTGAAAAGATCACAGCTGTGAATGTTCAGGTCTTTCTTCAAAGCTATGGAGGGTCTCTAGGTTGTGTCAGCACCTCTGTCTCAGTCCAGACACCCTGCGTAGACATACTATTCAAAGTTATTGGGGTCATCATTCCCAGGCAAGGCATAAATTTTCGCTAAAGTGTCTATGTCAAAGGGCATGGTTTCCCAGGAAATCTGAACCAACCCCAGGCTGGTTTGATAAATGTCCAAAAGCTCAGAATGCTCCAGTGACCTCCCAGAAGAGTCCCAGGCATCTTCAGGTTGCTGTATTCCATAATTCTCCCATGATTCTTTGTAACTGTTGTCTGAACCCCAGGTGCTCAGTAGATGAGCATAGTCAGGCTTTGGTGCTAAGATCTCATCATCTTTCAGAAAATTCCCCTGCTTACAAGGTGCTCCTCCATCTGCCTTGGACTGGTTAAATGCTGCATCCATCTCTCTCATTATCTGGTTGGATGATGCACTGATCTCTCTCACTGACTGCTCCGATGATGCACCCATCTTGCTTGTTGCCTGGTTAGATGATGCACCCATCTCTCTTGCTGTCTGGTTGGATGATGCACCCATCTCTCTTGCTGTCTGGTTGGATGATGCACCCATCTCTCTTGTTGCCTGGTTGGATGATGCACCCATCTCTCTTGCTGTCTGGTTGGATGATGCACCCATCTCTCTTGTTGCCTGGTTGGATGATGCACCCATCTCTCTTGCTGTCTGGTT
>PVIU01024403.1:0-25618 GCA_004026605.1 Ondatra zibethicus
AAAATTAAAAAAAAAAAAAAAAGAAACTTCCATGTTTCACATATTGGGAAAAAAGAACTCAAGAAACAGCTAAAAGTGAATCAAAGACATCCAAGTAAAAATGCTTTCAGGAAGACAGGTGCTATAAATTGACTCAGATTACTAAGGAAGGTGGTAGGGACTGAAAAATGTTCATGAGATTTGTCAGTTAGCAAATCACTGCTGCCCATGGCAAAAGATGCTTCTCCACAGCAGGGAAACCAGACTTTACTGGAGTGAAGAAGTGAATGGAAGTGAGAAAGTTGAGCGAGATTGAGTAGACTTCTTTTGAGGTAGCTCAGCTGTGGAAAGAAAACATAAGGAAGTAGTTAGAGGTAAAGAATACAGGACCAAAGAGAAGGTTTTCAAAGACTATTTTGAAGAGAGCCAATAGTGAATAAGATGTTGAATATACATAAACAATTTGGGAGAGCCAGAGTAGAGAAAAAACTCAGTCTGCATACACATGTTTCTGGTTTGAAGGAAGAAACACACATACAAAAAAATCCCTAATATTCTGGAATCCTCTATTTTCTCTGTGAAATGGTGAAAAGTCATCCTTTTGGAGACAGAGTAACAGTAATGTGTTTGAAGGCTAGACAGTTGTGATTTGGGTGGGTTTAACAATGACTAATGAGCTACATTGCTTCATGAGATTTTCAAATTGCTTTCAGAAAGCTGTTTTAATTTGTTCTTGTTGTTGTTCAGGTATCTGAATTACTCCAGAGATTTTCAGATTTAGATTTATCTAAAATATTTGTCTGGGGCCCATCATAATTCTTCTGTTCCAGATTTCAGAGGTGGGTCAGTTTGGGGCTATAATCAATACTTTTCTCATTGATGTGACCAAAATACCTGAGAGAAAGTACTTGAAGGAGGAGAGGTGGATTTTGACTCTTGACTTCATAGATGTTAATATATCATGGCACAGAAGGTGTAGCAGAGAAGGGGGATCATACTGAGGTGTCCAGGAAGCAGAGAAGAGAAACAGGAAGGAACCTAGGCGAGAGTGTAGTCTCCAGAGACATGCCTTCAGTGAACTTTCTCTAACCAGGCAAGAGGTTCCACCATCTCCCAATAAGATCTTCTCAGAGGTTTGAATGAGAAATGTCCCCCATAGTCTCAAGTATTTCAGTACTTGGTGCTCAGTTGCCAGCACTGTTTTGGAGAGTCTAGGAGACATGCAGCCTTGCTGGAGGAAGGATGTCACTGTGAGCGGGCTTTGAGAATTTAAAGCCATTCTCCACCACCAGTTTACTCCATGTGCTTCATGTTCACAGTTGAAGATGTGATTGCTCAGCTTCCTGCTCCTGCAGCCCCACCTGCCACTTGCTGGTATGCCTGCCTGCCATAATGGGCTCTTATCCCCTTAAGTCTAATTAGAAACTCTTTATTTCAACAGTTGATTTTGTGTTTAACACACACACAAAAAAAACCTTACTAATACAATATTCAAGTGTGAATCTATCAATGGGTTAAAACATTCATTAGTGTAGATGGCTCATGATTTAGCCATCCCTGGAAATGTTTCTGTAGCCAAACCTGGGGACGTGTTTAGTAGCCCACTAGGCATTTCTTCATCCAATTCAGCTGACAAAACTAATCAGCACAGGGGCAGTGAGGAAATGCAGAAACTGGGAGAGGTGACCAAGATAGTGTCAGAATGAAGGTGAGTAGAGATAAAAAGATTTCAATGAATCTTCAAATATAAGTTAGAACTTGTCTCCTTCTCTCCCCACAAATGTCCAGTGGCTCATCGTGTCACTCACTCAAAGAAGTCACAAAACTCATAATCTCCTCCAAAGACCAATGAGTCTTGTCTTCATGTTCCCTCCCAGTCCTTATGTTCTAGCTCTGCTTCAGCTGGATTGGCCTCCTCATAGCCTCTCAGGACATTTATAGCTGCTGCTCTCTCTCTGTCACTTTCCCCTGGGGAACTCAGTGAAGGCTACCCTTTTAGAATTCCTTCACTCATAATTAAAGTTGACCTATTTTCTCAGAATTATTTACCTCATCTACTGCTGCTCCAAGGGCTAGTGTTTTCTTGGCTAGGCTGGAAGCCAGCAAGCCACAGAGACCCTCCTTTTCTAGCTCTCTTGTAGCTGTGATTACAAATGTTTTACAGGAATGTCTGGTTTATGACTTGGGTGCTACTGCCTTTACATTTGTGGAGCAAGAGCTCTCAACTGCTGAGCCACTTGTCCCATGCAGGCAGGACTTTTTGTCCATCATTCCATTTCCATATATCTAACACCTACAACAGTCCCAAGGACAAAGTCATTTGTAAAATGTAATAAAAGATTTCTAAGTCCAGCCTGCCAGACAGATTATTCAGAGGCACCAGAGTCATCCAGGATAAAAGCAGACGTGATGTTGGAGAAGAAATTGATAAAAAGACTGAGACAAGGTTAGTGAAGAAGAAATATAGAGCTGATAATCATATAGAGGGCAAAACAGATAGAATGTGCTCCTGGATAACATTTATTCATTTAATATTGCTTTCAAAACAATTTCAGACAATAACTTACATGTATTTTATTTTCTTATCTGACAATCTCTGTTCTTCTTACCTCTTTGAGGACAATGCACACCAAAGGCTTGCAAAGAGTACTATACATCAACCAGTAGCTCTATGGAATATGCAACCCATAAAAAGGATTCACCTCAATAAATATTAATAAAGTTTCTGGAAAATGTATGCATAGATTAAGATAAGTAGGCATTAATGTTGTAAAAACTGAAGCTCATTAACATCCTATAGCTTATCAACTGCAAAGCACATAGGCTAACTAGTCTGCTGTGGTAGCCCTTGCCTGTAATATCAGCAGCTGTGAGGGAGAAGCAAGAGGATCAGAAGTTTAAAGTCATTTATTGACTACCTAGTTAGTTCAGAGCCAGTCTGGGCTATCTGAGACCTTGTCTTAATTAAACAAAAAAACAAGCAAATCCAAAAAAGCAAACAGAAGCTCAGGCCAGTGGAAGGAGATTCTCTGGTGATGAGGCAGACTCTGACCCCAAGCTCCCCAGGTGATGTCAGCAGGTAGCTAACATGTGGCATGCTGATACAGCTTGTGGACCAGGGGAGTTGGTTTATGTGCATTAAAGTCTCAAAGGATACCAATAGAACACTTGGGACAGAAGGCAAAGGGTGAAAAGAAAGCACAAACATGCATAGGGATGAAACAGAGACATCTTAAAATTCTGGGTCAACCCTTTAAAAGGAAATCACCTGGGTGAAGTTATGCCAGAGGCAAAATCAACGGGAAAGGTACTAATTCTTACGAGGACCACTCATTTACAAATGTGTACACAGAATAAGTTATAGCAAGTACCCAAAAGGGTGGAGTTGAGGATTATTACTGCCTACAGATTCTTCTTGGTGGTCTTGGAAAAGAGAATGTGAGGTGAACTCCTGCGGTCCATGGCTGTTAACTATGTATGCTGCAATTGATGAGCAAATCAGTCTTAGTGGAAAACAAGGAAATGAGGTAGGCACAATGATGACACTGCTTATGGATAACCCTCTGAACAACTGGGACAAGATAAGTCTCTGTGGTGTCCAGACTATTTCCAGTAGATGCAGAGCAATGTTTGTTTAAGAAGAGGGTTGATGCTACCAGACCAGGAGCAGGCTCCCTATAATGTGAACATAGAAACAAGGAACTGATAGCAACTCTTCATCCCACTGGGAGGCTAAATCCATACCTCTTCTCATCCCATTCCCTATCTTATCACTCTCTAGCACCTCTGGTGGAATGCTGGAGCACAAAGCAAGAACCAACTCAACCCCTTTAAAAAGTAACCTCAGAAGTTCACCAGTATTAGGCATGATGCCTCTATAGAATAACCTCTCATCCACTACATCCTTGAAGTTCTCCCTAAAATGAACCTTCAGCCTAGGCGGTTATCAGGAACACGTTAAGTGTTATAGACTATGGCCTTCTGGCCATTTTCATTTCCATAAGGACTGTTACAGTTCCTTTTTACTGAGCCATCTCTCAGTATCTACAACTGGTCTCTCAGTGTCTACAACTGGTGTGAAGGAACTGGGGCTCCTCAAAGCAACTCTTAACACATCAGGGACAATATGGGTTGTACCCAAAAAGCTGGTTATAGCCATCTTTAGTTTGTGGTCTGACCTTTATAGCCAGGATATAACATGAGATAGATGCATGAGAATTCTCTAGTATGTTCATAAAATGAAGATTTCCAGACATGCACCTCTGACCTGAAAGATCATACAATTCTCTATAGAACCTTCGAAGGAACTACATAAAAGAAACTAGAGTACATTTTAAATATTTCACTTTGTCTTATTTCAGCATGATAGCCCAGCCATATTTTGTAATTTTATCACTTCAAATCTAAGACTCCATAGTACACTGTTTGTAGTACATGTTCCTGGAAGTCACATAGTCAACCCAGGACCACAAAGCCACGAATCTGCCTGAATATCTCAGGCACCTAAGGCCACTTCTACTTTTCTGCCATGCCCAGTCTGGGATATCTTACACATTCTAATGAGACAATTTTTCTGCTATCAAACAGCCTTTGCTGCACTGTTGAAGGATGCTGTTGAAGTTAAGTATGTCTTGTACATTAAGGACACGGTAATTTTTAAAAGCCAATTAACAATTAAATGAAACTCAAAGACTGTTTCAAAGTTCACATGTCTTTGAGTGTCATATCTGTCTTACTACAATGTTAAATCCAATGTTATATCCAAAGATTTAATGAGGAAAACAGTTAAAAGAGAAACAAACTCTTTTCCCTATTTAATGGCATTTTATATTCCATATCTCAGGCACTTCATGGGATATATAGATGAGAAAAACACAATCAATGTGCCTAAATAGTTTAAATCCTACCTAAGAAGAGACCAAGAACATTCATATTAATTACTTTTATCAATGTCAGGTAGTCTGATGCAGATGGTTACTGGGCACTATGGACTAAATGCCACACAGGATGCATTCCTTTATGCACAGGGCTGCAACTGCTTATCAAGTTGCTCAAATAAGAAGTCTTCCCTGACTCTACTCTACCCTCATCCCCCAAACCTAGGCCATTAGAAAGTCATTTTTATTTTAACTTAAAAGTATATCCCAAATCTCTTCATTTGTCCTCATGGCCATTATAACCCTGGTTTAAGCCACCAGTACATCTTTCTTGACTTCTATCACGGCCTTCTATCTTAGCCCAGTTATCTCCCTGCAATCCTTTTACCCAGTTTTATATAAGAGCCTAAGTGATATGTTTTAAATGTAAATTGCATTAATCTGATTCTTCATTTAAATACTTAGTGGCTTCCCACTGTGTTCAACATAGAGAACTCATTGGTGTGGTCAGGAAGACTCTCTCTGTATGATGTCTTGACAAAATGAGCATCTTTTTCTTCCTGGGCAACTGTCAATTTTGTTCATATGAATACTGCAAGAATCCACTTTAAGAGCTCTGGACACATTGTCCCCTCTGTGTGGAGCACTCCCTTTTCCTATGTATTCATATTTCAGGACACAGCTTACACAGCCTTTCCCCCCAAAAGTTCTTTCTTCATGCTACTCCCAATCTCTATTAGGTCTCCCTTGTTACTGCCTTTCAGATTGTGCTGGCTTTTCTTTTCTTTTCTTTTCTTTTTTTTTTTTTTTTTTGCTTCACAACTTATTGTAAATTTTAGATATTTGATTTAATTTCCCCTGTCAGTCTCTTCTACTAGACTATGAGCTTCATGAGAATAGTCTGGGTATGTTTTCCTTATAATCATATTCTATGTGCCTAAAATAGTGCTTAAAATATAACAGATGACCAACATGTATCCTGAGGGTAAAAGGTTAAAGTTCTAAAGAAATAGAACAATATGTTAGCAATTATTACCATTGTAAATACCACTAAAAAGCATCAGCAATGTAAGATTGAATAGTTCATGCAAGAAAAAGTCAGACAGAAACATTGAGTAACCCAAGAAGCAGAATTTCCATGAAACAGTTGCTTTGAGAGCCCCAAGACACAAAGACTAACACATGATAAAAAAAGGTCTACAGTGTGGTATGTGGCTGATGGTGAGGAGGGCAGGTTGTTTGATCACCAAGAAGCAGATGATGCCCTGGGAGGTGGCACTCTTTAAGGCACATCCTGTCACCAGGGCTCAATTCCCAGCTCTATTGATCAGGTAGGAATTGTCACTATGGCAGCATGTAGCTGCTGAACTCCATGTATTACTTGGGGAGAAGACAAAGGGCTCTCCAGCCTGTTGTCTTGGAGGAATGCCAGAAGGGAATACATGGCTGGCAGGGCTGACAAAGGAGGCGTGGTAGTAAGGAGGGGGAACTGACAGAGCTTCATGCAGTGTGGGACCAGTGTCCTGAGGGAATTGTTAAGCAGCTCTTCTTTGTCCCCATTTTTGTCACCATGTGAACAACAAATTTCAAATCCAGAGAATAGGCCGTTCTACAGAAGTAGCCCAATGGACATTATCCAGTGCTCTTGAAGAAAACCCTCCTCACTTCAGAAGCTCCTGTATGCAAAAAGGCCATCTCTCCTGCTGACCTCAGACAGTGGAGAGCTCATAGGCATCAACAGTCTCAGCTAGGGTGGGTTGACCCAACAGTGTACCATACACTAGAAAGGCAAGGTCTAAAGAACCTAGAGAAGCATTAATGGCAGCAACAGAACAATGACAGCAAAACCTGGAATGACACTTTGATGTTCCAGGAAGTCTCCTAAGGTCTTTGCAGGAATCATCTCACTTATTCCTCAGAAGAAACTTAAGACTAAATACCATCATTGTCCCCATTGCTTGGGTGAAAAATCAGAGGTTTAAAGAGGTCACGGGGCTTGTCAGAAGACTTTAAGGCTCACATCTCTCTATGGAACTTAAAGAAACCTTAATAAGACTGACTTCAAAAAATGGCAGTGCAAGCACCCTTTATGGGCACCTGTAAGTTGCCTGATTCCTTACCACCATTCCGTGAAGACGTAAGTACTTGTGTTACAGACAAGAGTTAAGACATCACGGAGTTAATACAATTCGGTGATTAAGTAATGTTTCAAAGACCAGGAATATAACTTAGTGACAGAGCTATAGCCTGGCATGCACAAGTCTAGCACTGTGAAAACAAACAAGAAAGAGAAACATCCTAAGATCACATAATTAGTGGGAGATAGATTTAAAGGTACCATTGCACTGTGTTTTTCCTCAAAGCAAATGCTTTGGCAGAGATGAGTGTTTTACTTAAGGCTTTGTGATATTTTGAATAGGAAAGGCCCCCATAAGTTCATATATTTGAATGATTGGTTATTAGGAGTGGTGCCACTTGACAGGGATTTGGAGGTGTGGTCTTGTTGGAGCAGATCTAGCCTTGTTCGAGGAAGCGTGCCACTGGGGGTAGGTTTTGGGGTTTCAAATGCTCAAGCCAGACTCAGTGTCTCTTTCCTTCCTGTTCCCTGACAATCCAGGTGTAGAACTCTCAGCTCCTCCAATACTATGTCTTCCTGCATGCAGCCATGCTTCCCACCATGATGATAATGGACTAAACCTCAGAAACTCTAAGCTTGTCCCGACTAAAAAATTCCCTTTATAAGAGTTACTGTGATCATGGTGTCTCTTCACAGCAATAGAACATTGACTGAGACAGGCTTTTTACTTAACAATGGTACCAAAATGATGAACATTCAGTAGAAACCAGATGTTGAATCTAGCAACATACAGTCTAACCCTCTTGCAATTTTGGGTAGCAGCAAGTTCTACTTTCTACACAGACATGTGAATATAAGAGGGAACTAGTCTCTGCGGTGTCCTGTATTGCCAGTGATTTTGAATGGAAGCAATCTAGAAATCACATTAGCCCTTCAACTCTTTCTTACCAAAAAGTTCTATTAGATGATCTTGCCCAAATATCTGCTAATTTCAGTGTTGTGGGTATATTTTTTTTAAAGATTTATTTATTTATTATATACAACATTCCTTCCATGTGTGCCTGCAGGCCAGAAAGGGTACCAGATCTCGTTATAGATGGCTGTGAGCCACCATGTGGTTGCTGGGAATTGAACTCAGGACCTCTTGGAAGAGCATTCAGTGCTCTTAACCGCTGAGCCATCTCTCCAGCCCTGTTGTGGGTATATTTAAGACTAAGCTATAATACGAGTTGGTTCTCTCCTATCATGTGAGTTCTGGAGACTGAAATGAAGTCATCAGACTTGACTGTGAGCACCTTTATATACTAAGCAATCTTGATAGGCCCAGGCTTTACTTTGTGTTTTTGATTTTAATAGAAATTTCTAGAATTTTTATGAAAAGTATTTCTTTATTTCTTATTTTGGGGTCTGCTATGAGCATGCCACAGTGCACAGGTAGCGGCCAGAAGACATCTTTCAAGGATAACTTCTTGCCTTCCATTTTGTTGAAGCGAGGTCTCTCTTCCTCTTTTTGCTGCTGCAATCCGTAGCTGGTCTGTGAGTTTCCAGACAATTTTCAAGTCTCTGCCTCCCATGTTATCATAGCAATAGTAGGATTATTGATGTCTTCTGCCAAATCTAGCTTTCTGCATGGATTCTGGCATCCAAGTCAAGTCCTCAGACTTGCTCAGGAAGCACTTTCACCCGCTGAGCCATCTATGTAGCCCAACAGAGGATCTGCATTTTGGATCACATTCCTTTCACAGCAGTCTCTATTTAATGACTTGACTGCTCCAATATCTCCTGGAGGAAGGGAGACTCAGGCCCATGACAGATGGAAGAACAAGCCTAGAGAAGCAGAGTGACTTGTCAGCATTAGAAACATGGAGCAAACTACTGACCTTGTTACAAGCGAGACCCTGGTTCCTTGATTTCTATTGACTGTGGTGATTGAAAATGGCAATAAAGATGACAGACACTGCAGAAAACAGCTGCAAGTAGTCTCCTGAGGACTCGAAATCGAAGGGGATTTTTAGAGAAATAATACCTAGCACAAAATATTGCCAGAAAGAGCCAAGAAAAAGAAAACAAATGGTCTGTGTTTATGTCTCAAAATTACTTTTCTATATGCCTTTTTTACTTTCCGTTTTTCAGATTATAATTACATTTATCTCTTCCTTTCCCTCCCTTCAAGCTCTCTCATATACCCAAGAATCCAAGCCAGTAAAACTATTGTCATCTTGTTTCTGGGCCCCTCTCCTAGCTCTCTCCCTTCAGTTCAATCGCCTGTCAACTAAAAACATTCAGGAATTCACTCTCAACCTCCCTGAGGTCCTCTAGACGCTTGCTACCAGCTTTCTGATGTGAGTAGAAAGAAAAGAGTATATTTCCCTTTCTATGATCTGGGAAACTAACAATAATCACAGGAGCCTCGCGAATTGACCTTTCAGTTTCAACAGATACAGGTATATCCAACTATCAGATCTCAAGTCTCAAAACCAGTCTTGAAGCCCCATCCCTACAATGATATATAAAAATAGCCCTGGAAACATTCAAAAGAATTCCTCTCATTCAAAAGAATTCCTTTCCTTTCTTTCCCTTTCTTTCAAGTTATTTCTGGGTCAAGAATAGAGTCAATGTACTGCTTCATGCATTTCCTTTTGGTATAACATAACTGTATTACCAGTGGGTTCTTTGACAGCAGAATAGTCTTGACTATTGAGGCCCCAGGACCACACAAATAGATTCACAGAGCTACTCCTCATCTGAGAGAATATGTGCATGTTACTCAGCTGCTCCGAGCTTCATTTTCTGCGTCTGTGAAATGGAAATGCTAACTATATTGACTGCAGAGCATTGTAGAGGGACTCGTGTGAGACATGCAAGATAGTGTAGTACTTGGCATATAATAAATGTTCAATAAATGGGAGCTACATATAAAAAAGAAAAGCTGTCTATCTCTGAAAGTTGGCCTGCAGGAAGAATTCTTCTAGGTCCACCTTTTCCTGAAGTGAAGACAAGGGCTAAAGACTCAGACACAAGGTAAGGCAATGTGCTGATGCTGACTCCTTTCCTTCTGGTATCTTGGGGGCAGGGTGGTATTGAAACAGTCGCCATAGCAGAAGGAAGTTGAACTAGTGATATGATCAGGGAGGCACGGATGATGAAGACATTTCAAGTATCTGGAGACTTCCAGAGAAAGCTAAGGAATGGAAACCTGGGCTGCTGAGATCTGGTGGAGCAGGAGGGATGCACTGCCACACAGTGAGTTTAATAATTGCAAGAGAAACCAGAGTTGAAGAGGTTAAAGGACATGGAAACTCAGAAATAGAAACAAAGGAGAGTTTCAGGTCTAGGTGTAGAGGTCTGGATACATCTACTGAGGGACTGTTTGCATCTTCCTCCACCTTGAAATGTCAAATATTCGCATCAGTGAGTAAGCAGTCAGTTTGTTCATCCAAAGTTGAGATGATGGCAATGAGCATTCTGCTCACCATTCACCTCTGGAGAAACCCACCCTGGGGAATTAACTGAACACAGCCTCCTTCACCTTTGGAAAATGCTTTTATTCCCTCCAGCCAGAAGGCCCCAGAGAATCTGCCTCCTGAAAGTTCCCTTAGGGCAGGGCCCCAGTCTCCTCCATAATCACCAAAGAAGTTAGTTCCCAAGTAGACTCCTTCATCCATACCTGGAGTTCACATTCAGTTGGTTGAAGTGAACCTTCCTATATATTTTTCAAAAGTCCCTCTTAAGTAATTTTATCCCAAGGTTACCTTTCATTTTGGAGATGAGAATATTTCATAAAATCTTAAGGAAAGACAATAAAGATGATCTGTTTTTAACTGTTACCCACATTTTATATGTGAGGAATTTGCATCTCAGAATATTTACACAAATGTTTGAAATCATACGAGTAATTACTAAGAAAACGAGTACTGAAACCCAGGTCTTCTGCCTCCCAATTCACAGCAAACTCCATTTTCGATCTGTCTTTACTTGAGTTTCTTTCTTTCCTTGTATTTCGTATGTAAACAGATATTTACTCTCAATTTTATTCAGAATTTTAAAAACAATATCACCTTCACAGAATAATTCAGTATGGAAAAATAAAAAACACCAAGTAAAATGTTAAGAGGAGAAGAAAAGTCAGATATCGTAGTGTGTGCTTATAATCTCAGCACTCAGGAGGCTGAGAGGATCACAAGGTCCAAACCAGATGGAGCTAAGTTAGTGAGACCATGTTTAAAAAAAAAACAAATAAAAATAAAAAACAAAAAGCAGAGGGCCACAGTGGGTAAAGAACTTGTCACTCAGCATGAAGACTTGTGTTTAGTTCACCAAACCCGCAGGGACACAGTCTTAGGTGTCTGTAATCCTCCCACTCCTATGGTGAGATGAGAGGCAGATAGACAAATCCCTGGAAGCACACAGGTCAGCTAGCCAGGCATGCACAGAATAGTAAGAGATACTGTCTCAAAAAAATCTTAGGGTGGAAAGGTGAAGACAGACACCTGAGGTTATTCTATAACCATCACACATATTCTATAACACATGCACAGACAGGCACACACACGGACACACATACCATGCACAAATATAAAAGATAAAAAATATAAAAAGAAAAAGATTTTGTTTGAAAATAAGATGGCCTTTACTGTTGCAATCAGCACAAATACATCATATGATTTATATGTAGAAACCATAGCTGGTTTTTTTTTTGTGTGTGTGTGTGTTGAAATTTTAAAGCATTCAGCATTGACAAAGAGCAACCCAGCTTGAAATCAGGACATTCATTAGCTTAACAACTGAAGCAATTTTTAAGGCAACAAAGATTAATAATGACAACATCTGTTCATAAGCTCCCCTCTGAACTTTCCGTACTCTAGTCCAATCTCTTTGAAGAGAAAATAAATATATTGAATAAGATCTAAAAGCATTTGCCAAATACTGAGATTTTGAAGTGAAAAACCACAACTCATAATTGTCAATAACTCAAGTAACCCCAATCATTCCTTTGAGAGTAATAACACAGCAATTTTTCAACAGCTTGGAAAGATTGCAATAGTAGGCTGTGTTAACGCCACAATAGAGAAAGTAAATGATGAATAGCTGCAAAGGGCACCCATAGTTCTATCACATTAGACACTTCACTTTAAGGGCATCTATTCTTCTATAGAGGAGAAAAGTTGGCAAATTGTTAGGTAACAAGTGTCAGTGGGTATGTCAGAACCTTTCCTGGTAATGCCCAACTCATAGTGTTTCTCCTTTCAGATGCATTCACCCTCCATGTAACAAGTAAGCAAAAACTGGCAAGCTTTCATGCTCTCCCATAGCTCTGTCACAGCCAAAGGATGCTAATGCTGCCTCCATGTTCTTCAGACAAAAGACATCCTTAATTCACTCAAATGATCACTCTGATTTCCAGCTCCCTTGAAATCACAGACCCAACCCCTCATCTAAAGCTAACAGCAGAATCTCTTTGATCATATCTCTCAATGCTGGAAGCAAAGAGACGTGAGCCGACCAAGCAAGGCCACCCAGTCGAGAGAGAAAGCCACACCTGTGCCTGCTTGCTACTATTCCCTTTGCAGTGTGACATCACTGTTTATTTCTCTTTAAATACTTCTCATGGGAAGGCCTCAAATTTGCCTCTTTGCAGCGAGCCCAGATAGACAGCCAATGACTAATACCTAATACTCCACATCCAGAGAAGTCTAGAATCAGTTTTATTAACCTCAAAGGGCAGTGGAAATGCAACAGTAACATTTCCCCAAGTTTTTTTTTGTTTGTTTGGCTTTAAATTTTTCTTCATTTACTTTTGGGCAATTTCATGCAATATATTTTGATCATGTTTTTTACCTCTCCAAAATCGGCCCAGATCCTTCTCCACATCTCCAACCACTCCTGAATGTGGGGCCTTCCATGGTGTACAATTGTTGCACTTTCCTTGTAGTTACCAATTACAAATAGCTTTTTGGTCAGGAGTGGGACGTTGTGCCCACTTAACCCTTTTCTAGGTCTGGTTTGAGCTTGTGCTGGTCTTGTGCCTGCTGCCACATATTTCTTAATGAAGTCAGTCTGTCACCGGGTTGTGTTTTGGTGTTTGCCAGCAGAGATGACCCTAAAAGGCCATCTATTTCACAGTGGCTTTACAAACATTTGATTTGGAAAATACTTTCAACATAATTCTAGTTAGAAACATACTTAAATGCATGTTTGCTTAAACAACTAAAGGTGAACATGTATTACATATGTTCCATGCATTGTTAACGATTCTTGCTTCTCTTCTTTCCTGGGGTCTAGCATAACTCTTTGCCTAGCATTTGATTAAGAACTCAAGCCTGAATTTTTGATAATGTGATCCCTGGCAATCTGACTACGCACTGGAGCAGGACCCAATCCTAAGTTGCAAATATAATGAAGTATAGTGCACCAATATTAAACAGCCTAAAACTTTGAAGTAATGTAAAACTTCATCATAAAAGTTTAGATTAAAGAAGTTATGTCATGATCGTATAATGGAATACTATGCAGTTATTAAAGAGAATGAAGTAACTAGCTGCATTCTGACAAGAAAGGACACAAACATGGTTTACTGAGAAACATATGGGTATATCCATGTATATTTTTCATAAAGATGTGCACAAGATACGTGTAATAAATTATGAACTTGGCAGGGAATTAGTGTTGAAGAAGAAACTAAAATTCTACTTTGTATTTCTCTCTTGTACATGGAGGTGTAAGGATGACTAGGGGCAGAATGAGGACAGAAAGAGGTGGGAAAGAGACATGTAAGGGTAAAAGATGAGGACAAGCAAACTACAGTTCTCAATCTACATTATATTCTGCACATATATCCAAAGAGTCAGACTATGCCGCTTTCCCACAATTTCCAGAACCTTCCTTATCAACCTCTGAAGACACCCTGTCAAGGACAAAGTGTTCCAGCTTCTTATGCAACCTTCTGCTTTTCTTATTGAAAAAAAATTCATACGACATATTTTGATCATGGTACTCTCTCCCTCAAATCCTCCCAGATACTCAAATCCTCCCTACATCCCCACCCATTCAACTCCTCTCCCTCTCCCTCACCCCAGAAAACAAATAAGCAATCAAAACAAACCATAACCTGAAAAAGAAAGACACAAGAAACACACACACACAACTATAAAAACACAAAATTGGAAAACAGAATACAAGCAAAAGACCAAAAAGAATTTAAAAAGATACCCAAACAAAGTAGTACCAGACAAGTCTGAAGAAATCCACTGAGTTCACTTTGTGTTGGCCATCTTCTGTTGAGCTTGGATCCTGTGTGGTTGGGAAGCTCATATGTGAACACTGCATTTACATTTCTTCCACCCTTCTTTCCTGCTGCAACTCCTCCCATGTCCCCCTTCCCCTCCAAAAGTCATGATTTTTTTCTTCAGCTGTTGTTACTATATGTACACACACACACACACACACACACACACACACACACACACACACACACACACACACTTGTTCAGGGCTGACTATTTGAAATAGGATGCCTTATGTAGGAGCTCATCCTTGAAAGAAACTGATTTTACCTCTTTCTGCAGTCACTGACCACCTACAGACATTCATCTAGGAGTGGGACATCCTAGAATTTCTCTTGTTTTTTTTTAGCATGCCAATTGGTATTATCATTATGCTGGACTTGCTCCAGTAACCATATTGTTGAAATTTCATGGGTATATTTTTCCTGTTAACTCTGGGCTACATTATCTAAGTGTCCTGGGCCTCTGGTTCTTACAGTCCTTCTGTTCCTCCTTCTGTAGTGGTATTCTTCTCTAGGTTATCAGTGGATGACGCAAACATCCCAATTTCTATACCTTGGTAGTTATTAATCTTTTGTAAGACAAAGACCCCTATGATGTCTAATGAATACCCAATCCTCACATTTCTAGTTAGCTGCTTGGCTTGGTGAGTCAGAGCAATGGAGGGCAGGGAAAAGTCTAGTCTTTTGGGGTTCAGTAGATGTCTATCCCTCTGTTTCCTGCTTTATGAGAGCCCACCAAACTCAGGCATGGATGTGATTCTCAAGTTTCACTGAAGAAACCATCCTGAACTCTCCTGAACTACATAAGAAAGCAGTTCACTGTGCTTACAGGATAACTAACTCATTCTCAATGGGTAAAGGTATTTGCCACCAAACCTGATGCTATGAGTTCAATCTACAGGACCCACATGGCAGAAGGAAAGAACCAATTCCTGCAAGTTGGTCTTTGACCACCACATGTGTGCCCACCCCTACCCCCAAATAAATAGAAAAATGTATCAATTAGTATGACTTATACCACTTGGTGGTTATGTGACCTTGGGCAATTCACTTCACTTGTCATGTCCTCATTCCATTACCCAATTATACAACTCCCAAGGATCTTCCATTCTATGATGCTCTCCTCTGGTCTAGTATCTCCATTATGTGTCCCAGAACACAGGGTCGCTATACTCTCGCTTTCCAGAATCACATTGTCTTAAAGTCGAAAAACCTTGTATGTATGGCTAACAGAAATCTTTCCAATTGCAGCTGCAGCTCGGTGCTCTCATATAGAGAAGAACTAACCAATCATTGCACCGAAGAGTCTAAAATCAATACCTCTAACACCTCCATATCAGGTTCAATCTCCAGCCCAGTATTCTATGGCGATTAGCTATTAATTCTTAAGAGGTTTGTTATCCACTGAAGGAAATTTGTAAAGAAAAGGGAAGTTAGGGAATTTACAACATCAAGGCAATCAGGAAAGATCAATGCTCATGTGAATACTATTTCATTTGTATTTAAATTTCCTTAAAGATGGCCTCAGCCTTTAACAAAATGGACTCCTGAAATAGAGGTCTGCCCTTTGGCAATGGTGGTGCACACCTTTAACCCTAGCACTCGGGAGGCGGAGGCAGGTGGATCTCTGTGAGTTTGAGGCCAGCCTGGTGTAAAAAGCAAGCTCCAGGACAGCCAGGGCTACACAGAGAAACCCTGTCTCGAAAAACAAAACAAACAATCAAGAGGTCTGCCTTGCAATCAAGACTCCAACCCTGATGTAAACTTGAGTCACCAGAGAGGAGCCCTGAAGCTACTAGCTCTCAGAAATGACCCTTTCGAACTGTTTCTGAAAGATAATTAGTGTGAAGAATAAAAGCAACTTTCCAACCAAATTTAATTCCCACCTCCAGTGCTCTCTGGTCAGCAGAGTGTGCTCAGATTGATGATGTTTTCCTGAATCTGTACTGATGGCAACTGCAGATCAGGAAATTAAAGGGCACGGTGAAATTCAGGATGTGAAAGGAAATAAGCTCAGAGAACCGAGTCACCCAATGTTGAATGAGGATAGGTCCCTCATCCTCACAGTCACAGTAGAGTGGAGAACTCAGGGCAGCTGCCCCAAGTGCAGAAGATAAACAGGATTTGGGCCTGGATAATCAGAATGATTACCTTAATTATTCACTTCCCCTTCATAATAACCTTGAACTCCTATACAGTCTTTCTTCTAAGAAGCTCAAAATACTTGTAAAGATATTATTTTAGTTGTCATCACATCGTCAGTCAGTGAGAGTAATGATTAGCATCAGCTTCATTTTACAGATGGAGGAGGGAAGAAAGTCTGAGTGTGGTAAAGTCAGGCACCCAGCTTATCTTTCATCCAAGTTTACCCAGAAAGGTGCCAATTGCCTCTGAACTCAGCAGAAGACTCCGTTTGACCAGCCAGGTTCTCAAATACTCTTAAGGTCAGTCTAACAAATGGGATGTTGGATTTTATAGGCAAACATATAAGAAATTCTACATATGCTTTTTTTCCTGGAGAGTCGCAATATGCATTAGCCTACTAGAGGCTTTTAGAAGCTCTGGAATTAACAAACAAACCTATGCTCTTTAAATAAGAATTTCCCAAAGCTGAATACAAAACTCTCTTCTTTCTCCCTCTTCATCTATCTGGCCTATGAACATCTGTCTTGTTTGGAACTCACATCTAGAAGTATTGGATTAGGACTTGGATTAATTTGAGTCTTAGCACAGCAAGAAGATCAGCTCCATACCAACCCAAGCTAATAAGCATTGAGGTATGTTCTTTTCTTTTTAGAGACACTGTTTGATACATTTTGGTATCCACAGATAATGAGCAAAGAACCTTTGTGCAACCAAAGGACCCCAAGCCACTATTTCTACAGCAGAGCATTGGCCAAATGAGCAAAGAAGATAATTCTACTTGCACCCACCTCCGCTTATATTTCTTTCAAACAGAACCCAGGACTACTCAGAGGCTTCATTTAAAGGAGGGGGTCATCCATGATGCCAAACCATATCATCAGAGTTCACACTCTTCACCAGTATAATCTTGGACCACCAGGCACTTTGAGTGGAAATCATCAACTTCCAGGCTATCCTATTCATCATCCTATGAAATCAGTACCAACACAGTAAAACAGAAGACTCCAAATGAGCTTCTGGTGTATCTTAATCGTGTGAGTATTAGAGTAGTCATTATATATCCATTTCAAAACCAATATAGAGCACAGAAATCTTGTGCTACTGTTAACTACCAGTAACACTACTAAAACTACCTAAAACGTAAAAGTCCCTGAAGATTCTGCCCCAGTTAATTTCCTATGAGTCAAATGACAAAAGATCACAGTTAATGGATTTGGTGTTTATTGCTATAATTTTCATATTTTCTCTTGGCATTTATTAAACATTCACAGCATGAGGGGAAATCCCTGCTCTGAAATTGGTAACTTGTTGCATAAGGATGTAATGCAGATATACCTGTCTTTATCCACTAGATATGTGAAAATTTTTGTGGAAATGCATTTTTGTCAAAAAAAGAAAAGAAAAGAAAAATGATTCACTATAAAGGCCAGAGAGGGACTGCTATTTATTTTAAGAATATCTGGCTATGAACTCTTTTGTAAAACAGCAAAATCTGCAACCTGAATGCTTCCCGTTAAGTTCATTTGCATTGCAAATCCACATTCATATATATCAGATTTGCTTAAAGCAAAACACACTTATATTAATAGATGAGGCAGACATTTCTCAAGATGGGAATACGTTTCGATCCTCATCAATCTCCAATGCTGGCTCCTTTCAGATGTATCATTAACCATCATTTTTTAAAAAAGAAAAAAAGAAAAAAAAACAATCTTTTTTCATTTTACATACCAATCTAAGTTCCCACTCCCTCCCCTCCTCCCATTCCCTCCACACACCCTTCCACCCTATCCCCATCTAGTCCTAAGAGAGGGTAAGGCACTTTGCTTTGTGGAAGTCCAACACCCTCCCTACTACATCTAGGCTGATTAAGGTATCCATCCAAAGAGAATAGGTTCCCAAAAAGTCAGTATAAGCAGTAGGGATAAATCCTGGTGCCATTGCCAGAGGCCCCGCAGTCTGCCCCAGCCATACAACTGTCACCCACATTCAGAGGGTCTATGGTCCTATGCTGGTTCCTTCCCTGTCCGGCTGGAGTTGGTGAGTTCCCGTTAGCTCAGGTAAACTGTTTCATTGGGTGTCCCCATCATGGTCTTGACCTTTTTGCTCATAGTCCAATTAAGCCTCACTCTAATCCACGGAGACTCATTCTGGGGTTGCAGAAAATTTGACAGTAGTACTTCAGATTCCCTGCAGTTTTACTAAACTATAACCTTGCCTTTGCACACACTGCTCATTGAGCTTAGGATGCCATTCTCCACTTAGCCACCTGGTGAATTAATTCAGCAAGACTTGCTTGACTCAAATGTCACTTTCCAGCGAAGTCTGCCTTTATCATCACCCCCACCCCGAATCGGGCACCCTCTGCAGAGCTTCCACAGTACCCTGCCCATCGCTTGTCATACTGTTTCCAAGCTCTAGCTTGCATAACAGCCTACACTCCCTGAGAAGTGATCTGATGTTTTATTCATTTCCATATTTCCAGTACCTAACATGACTACTGACACATGGCAGGTGTGCAATAAATGATCGTTTGACTGATTGCAATCCTTAACAGCTTATTTTGGGGACTTGCAAAGCAATGCATTATCAGAAGCACAAATAAAAATGTTCAAGAAAAGTTAAGGAGTTTTGTCCATTTTTACTGATCTTTCCTTGATTAAAAACAAAATGGCTACATACTTTATCTTGTGTTACAAGAACACAAAATGAGCTTGTAGACTAAATTCACAATTAATTAATAAGTGTACCAGATTTGTTCCTTTTTCTCTAAACATGTAATTATGTCCTAACACATCACAAACTTCCTTGCAGTAAAGAAGACTCGATGATCCACTAATTACAGGAGGTGGGGGAGGCACTGCAGGCTTCACTAGAAGAGCCTTAGAATCTCATTGGCTGAGAGAAGAAAACCTGCTAAGAAAGTTAGGAATCTTCTGTGGGTGGGGTAGAGGACCACAATCAAGATGTTCACCAGGGTTTGATCAACCTAGGTGGAAATTTCACATCCAGAGAGTACTAAGCAACTGCCCCAGTTTGGAGGGGGGTTTCCATCACTTTGAAGTCATCCTCACCCTTCCAATGTGGGCAAAACAGGTTGGACCTGATCAGCCTGCCTGCATGTTGCTGCATTCTGGCTTGGCATGGGATGAGACCCATGTAACGCCAAGAGTAGCCCAGCCCCATGGCGCAGAACACACAGATACATACTCTCTCTGTGTGTGTGTGTGTGTGTGTGTGTGTGTGTGAGAGAGAGAGAGAGAGAGAGAGAGAGAGAGAGAGAGAGAGAGAGAGAGAGAGTCAAATGCACCAGTCCAACTCACATGAAATTCCACACAAAATCTCCAGCACGTCCCTGGCACACAGTACTGCATTCCTGTATGCCCAGTCACACACAGGGAGTGCCCCTCACATTCTCTTACTTCCCTAGTATACAGGGGCCCACACCCCACACCACTAGCACACAACAGCCTTGCCAGGATCTGAAAACTACTACGGACTGGTTTTGTCCTGCTTAACAAAGCCCCAGGCCCCCAAGTGCCCGGCTGGATTCACTCCATCCATCTCTCCCCGCCCCCATCTCTCAGCTCCCAGAACAAGGGAAAGCTCAGCTTTGGGAAGTGGATGCTGGAAGTGGGGGCGCAAAGAAAAAGCTTTAGGGATGGGCGGGAGCAGGAGTCCGAGTAGCTTCAGTGTTCTCTCGCCATGAACCAAGAGGGAAGAAATGGCAAAAGGACAGAGGTTTCTTTCTGTCCTATCTCCCCTCAATCTATTCATACAGCAACACGGAAAACTGGGAAATAATCTCCCCTTCCCTCTGCCCGGAGCTCCTCCCAGTGACTCTGGGAGCCACTGGTGTTCCAGCACCCCGCAACAAAGCGCCCCCAGCACAGACCTGTTCCAACCTCTTCGTGGCAGGAGAAGGGAAGCTGCTGCCGAGGGTTTGCCTTTAGCTGCTAGGCAGGAGGAGCCGGGAATGGGGGGGGGAGGAGCAGGAATTGGAGGAGGAAGAAGGATGAGAGGGGATAGGCGATCACAGCAGCAGCAGTGGCAGTGGTAGGAGGAGGAGGAAAAGGAGGAGGCTGCTTCAGTGGCAGCTGCTGAGGATGCTCTGGCTAGAGGCAGGGCTGGGTGTGCGGTGTGTGGGCTCACGTGCACCCCATGGTTCAGGGATGCGCGCTCGCGCGCGCGCGCGTCTGGGTGTGTAAGAGCATCTGGGTGTATTTTGACTGATTATTCCAATTCCGACCTAGTCTGCAACTTGTGGTTCCTGCAGTCAGGCGGAAGTGAAACCCTTTAAGTCTTTCCAGCCTGACTGTTTGGGCCTGGAGGTGGGGAGAAGAGGGAGTGTGGGGATCCCCTTCTTTTAGCCTTTTTTTTTGTCTAAGCACTGCTAGCTTGCATCTACACAGATCTCTGGAAACTCTACACCTAAAGAGAAAAGACCCTAAGGAAAGTGACTGAGTGCATCGCAGGGCTGGCTGTTTGGACGACTCAGAAAATAATTTTTGCCTTCACTAGGATTAACTCATGAGTTGGATTGCCCAGAACTTTTGCGACATTCTGCTTTTTCTCCTTTTGTCCCACTGTTATATCTCTGCGCTGGTAACCAGGGTGGCATACGTTCACTCTCGTCAGCATTATCCAGGCCTCTGACTTCTTTAATAGCTGAATGCCACAGAATCTTCATAGTGTTTTTTCCTGACAATGAGAGGGATGCTGATTGTTATTAACTCAGCTTTAGACCAATGTCGTTCTCCTTGCATCTCTAAAGCTAAGAAAAGAACTGTGAAAGGCGCAATTTTCTTTTTTTTTCTTTTAGGAGGTCACTCAGCAGCTAAGAACTAAACTTGCTCTCTTTTTATGCCTTTATTGGTTCTTCTTTTAAAATAAAGAACTCTATTTTCTGTGCATTGGTGTGGAGGTGTCAAACCCTCTAGAACCCGAGTTACAAACAGTTGTGAGCTGCTTCTGGAAGTGCTTTTAACTGCTGAGCCATTTCTCTAGCCTCCTCAAAATTGCTCTTCAGAGAACCCAAGTTTGGTTCTCAGAATCCATGTTGGGAGGCTCACAACTACCTGTAACTTCAATTGCAGGGTATTCAACGCCCCCTTTTGGCCTCCACAGACACCTCTACTCAGATGTCCATCCCCCTCCATAGAGACACATGAATACACATAATAAAAATTAAATCTTTTTCTTAAAGGAAATTTCAGATTTTTGAAAAAAAGTTTTCAGTTAAGTTGATACATCTTAGTGTACCACACATGGCAATGGGTGAGAGTTAAAATATTTTAGGCCTCAATATCCAATTCACAGACAGAATCATCCTTTTGATTTCGCTACTAGTAGCATAAGCATAATTTGAAATGAAGCTGCAGAAAGTATAATAGGAAATAATCCACTTGAGTATCTAAGGGTTAGTTGCCCCCCAAATTAGATCTGTCTCCTTCCTAAACTACGAAAATGAAAGGTTGTTTGCCACCAAAAGAAGAAATCTGTATCCTACACAGAACTCATTTCTGGAGACAGACAACTTGAATTAGAAAACAATGCAGAGTGATCCAAAGCAATGATGTACTTCTCATCTGGGTATAGAAGTATAACAGTAAAATAGAATGATACACAGCTAAATAACTGATAATTTCATTACTACAGAAAATAGAAGCATTAATTAATGATATGCCATTTTTAAAAAAAGACATCTTTACTGTTGTTTTAAGACAAATTTGCTGGCCAGGAACTTACTTAATATGGAGACTGGCCTTAAACTCAGAGAGATTTGCCTGCTTCTACCTGCTTCTGCCTGCCAAACACTACCATGCCTAGCCCCAGAAGACATCTTTTATTGTCAGTACTGACTCAGTATTGAGGGAACACAGAAGAACACTCTACTTTTCTTTAGGATAGTATCAAGTGTTGACAACATGAGATATACATGGAAAACAACTACAGATGATGGAGTCTTGGCAGTTTTGAAGACCAACATGTGATCGGGATGAGAACCAGACGAGGATGATAAAAACGAAACACTTATGATTTGGGAGTGGATTTGTGATGTGGATTCTTTCTACTCACGGTCACTATGATTGTTTGGGAGGATATGACAAAGACTTTAAAATAATGTACACAGATTTTTCAAAGAAGTTCTTTGGTGCTTCTAAACAAATTTCCATATATCAAAAACCGACCAACAAACTCCCTTCAGAAATACGTGAATTTGATAGTCCTCCAGGAACTCCCTGTTCCAGTCTCGTACCAAATAGACTAGTCTTATTGGAGCCTTGCCAAACACAGAAAGATTGAGTCATAATAATGCCAAGAGCCAAACTGTAAAAGAATTGGGAAGAAAGGGAAATGTGTCTTTGCCATCCTTCTACTCTTTATGTGTTTACACTTTATACCCATTGTCAACTTTTGGACATCAAAGTCTATCCAAACCAGGTAAAGGGGGGCAGGGCACCATGCCCTCTTTCAAGGAAGAAGGGGGAGGGAGGAGGGGTGGGGGGTAGTGGGAGGGGACCGGGAGAAGGGGAAGAAAGGAAAAAAATTTTTTTTTATCTTTAATTATGTTCTTGAATGGAAAAAATAAAACAAAACAATGTATGGGAAAAAAAGGGGGGGCATGTGTAATTTATTCACAACTACACACCTGCATATGATTTTTCTTTTGCTAAAAAGCAATATGAGACAAGGTCAAAGTCAATGAAATTGGTCACAATAGAAGTTCTGACATTTTGTCTTAGAAGAGGGTAGATATAACTTGAGTACTTTCAAATTATAGTCAGTGTGATGTTTTTTATGAATAAATGAAAATCACAGCTGGGAGGTGGTGGTGCACACCTTTAATCCCAGTACTTGGGAGGCAGAGGCTGGTGGATCTCTGTGAGTTCAAGGCCAGCCTGGTCTACAGAGCAAGTTCTAGGACAGGCTCCAAAGCTACAGAGAGAAACCCTGTCTCGAAAAAAATAAAAAGAAAAGAAAAAGAATAAAAAGAAAGCCTTTGGATTTGAATTCGTGACTTAACAGAAATGCAGAATAGTAAGAGTGTGGATTACTATGTTCAGTCTGACCTCCTTACTTCATGGATGATCAAACATGGGCTCATAAAGGTTCAGATTCTTTCCCAAAAGCGCAGAGCTGCCAAGAGCAGGAGTCATGACTTGAATAGCAAATGCAGAGCTCTTTTCATTACAAGGTGCAACTCCCTCATCAACTGCTTAGAAACTGATAATGGACCCTCTCTCAAGTGCACGGGCATGACCAAAAGAATGAGAACAGAAGCAAGACAGGAAGACATACAAGGAATTTTTCCTGGGCAATTTCATCTAGGGGACATCTCAAGCATGATCAATATGAAGAAGGAACCTAAAACTGGACATGATACTAACAGTATGACAGTAAGAATGGATAGGTTACTCCTTGAATCTTGCATTAAAAATAAATCCCTGTAATGATCAGATTATAATGAACCCCTACTCAAAATAAATTAGAAAACAAAATCTCAGTGTCACCACAAGTTTCTAGTGTTTATGGTTCTGTTTATTAAGGTGCCATTTTACCTTCAAACACAGACAATTTATAATAATACGATTGTTAAAAATAGAAAATAATACATATAAGTAGATTATACAGACTGAGCAGGTTGTATTTACATATTTAGAAATGAAGTGTTTCTCTCTCTCTCTCTCTCTGTGTGTGTGTGTGTGTGTGTGTGTGTGTGTGTGTGTGTGTGTGTGTACAGCAACAATTAATGAAAAAAAGAGGCCATGATTTGAAAGAGAGAAAGAAGAGGTACATCGTGGTGGGTTTGGAGGGAGAAAGGGGAAGGGGGAAATAATGTAATTATACTATAATCCAAAAAAAACAAAAGTTATGATTTAAAAAATAGAGTATAAAATCCAACTGGATTTAAAGTTGCTTTTTTTGGCTATTCAAGAGAGGATTTCATTATGTATCCTTGGCTGCCCTGGAACTTACTCTGCAGGCTAGGCTGGCCTCAAACTCAGGGATTCTCCTGCCACTGCCTCCTGAGTGCTGGGATTAAAGGAGTGTGCCACCACTACCTGGCTTAACTTCGTGATTTCTATTTAAGGTGTAGCTAGTTATTTAATATCTAGAAGTTCACATAAGATTTATTTACTTGTCACCTTATTCCTAGGTAAGTTTGGAAATTTTCAAATATAGAGGAGAATAAAGATGTAATCCCTGCCTTCTAAGAACTGCAAGAAGCAGAGCATTCCTATAACTCCAGATATTTATGAGGCAGAGACAGGAGGATCACTACTTCAAAACTAGCCCATAATGACTCCTAGCCCAATGTGGGCTACAAAGAGAGACCCACTCTTAAGAACTAAGGATTCAGTTTAATGATAGAGCAACTGTCTGTGTGTTCAGTGCCCTGGAGTTCAGTCAACTGAACCACAGTAAAGATTCTCTCTTTTCCTCCCCCTCTTTCTCTGAGAAAGAAAAAACTGGAATGAACTCAGTATTAGATTACTAGTAGGTTTCAAGTAATGCTTGTATATATTAATTCATATAGCATCTATGAATGGGATTTAATGTTTCAATTCTTTAAAAACTATAGGTGTGGACTTCACTTAGAAGGGCCGTGATAACCAAGCAACAAATGTTGGCAAGAAAGCAGAGATAGAGGAGCTCTAATACACTGTCGGTGGGAGTGTAAATTATACAGCAAGTATGGAAAACAGTATGAATGCTTCTCAAAAACCTAAAGATAGAACTACCATATGATCCAGCATTCCCACTACTGCATTTACATCCAAAGGAAATGAAGTCATTGTGCCAAAGAGACATCTGCACTCCCATGTTTATTGCGGCACTATTCACAATAGCCAAGATATGGAATCAACCTAGTGCCCGCCAACACATGAATGGCTAAATTAAATGTAGTATGCATGCACAATGGAGTATTATTCAGACATAAAAAATTAATTCCTGAACCCAGCACTCTCCCTTCCTGTGCTGAGATTGGAGGCAGCTCACACTGGTAGGGCTGTGCCCCCCTGGCGGTAAGATACCCCCCGGCCTCTTTGTTCTACAGGACACTGCACCTCTACCCCCCCACCCCCCCACCCCTCCTCCCTCAAGATAGCCCTTTCCTCGGTGGGGCTTTGGTACCCCAGCACTCTCTCTTCCTGCGCTGAGATCGGAGGCAGCCCACACTGGTAAGGTGGTGCAAGCCTGGTGGTAAGATCCCCGCAGGCCTCTTTGCTCCACAGGACACTGCACCCC
>PVIU01024404.1:0-18281 GCA_004026605.1 Ondatra zibethicus
TAAAGGTCTTGGTCAGATATGCTGCACACAGGAAGAGATCATGGATGCAAGCCCAGACTACTATACCCAGCAAAGCTTTCAATCATCATAGATGGAGAAAACAAGATATTCCATGACAAACCAACTTTAAACATTGCCCATCCACAAATCCAGCACTATAGAAAGTACTAGAAGAAAAATTCCAAAACAAAAAAGTTACTGAACCCATAAAAACACAGACAACAAGTAACCTCATACCTCACACTAGCAAATCCCAAAAAAAGGAAACACACAAACACTATAACTAAAAAATAACATGAATAAACAATCACTGGTCATTAATATCTTTTAATAGCAATGAACTCATTTCAACCAGAAAAAGACACAGATTAACAGAATGGATATGAAAACAGGATCCAACCATCCACTGCATACATGAAACATAGTTCAACCTCAAAGACAAACATTACCTCAGAGTAAAGAACTGGGAAAAGATTTTCCAGTCAAATGAGCCTAAGAAACAAACAGGTGTAGCTATATTAATATCTAACAAAATAGACTTCAAAATAAAGTCAATCAAAAGAGATGAAGAAGGACACTTAATACTAACCACAGGAAAAATCTATCAAGATGAAAGCTCAATCTTGAACATCTATGCCCAAATACAAGAGTACCCAGATATGTAAAAGAAACATTACTAAAACTTAAATCGCACATCAAACACCACACACTAATAGTAGGACACTTCAACACCCCACTCTCACCAATGGACAGGTCTGCCAGATAGAAATTTAACAGAGAAATAAGAGAACTAAAAGATGTCATGATTCAAATGGACTTAATAGACATCTAAAGAACATTTCACCCAAACACAAAAGAATATACATTCTTCTCCATGCCTCATAGAACCTTCTTTAAAATTGGCCACATACTTGGTCACAAAAATCCTCAGCAGATGCAAAAAAAAAAATTGGGATACTCCCCTGTATTCTACTGGACCATGGCCTAAAGTCAGAATTCAACAGCAACACAAATCACAGAAAGCCTAAAAACTCATGAAAATTGAACAAAACTCAACTGAATCATCCCTGAATCAAGGAAAAAAATAAAGAAATTAAAGACTTCCCAAAATTCCATTAAAATGAATGCACAACATACCCAAACCTATGTGACACTATGAAAGCAGTGCCAAGAGAAAAGTTTATAACACTGAGTGCCTACATAAAGAACCTGGAGAAATCTAACACATATGACTTAAAAGCACATCTGAAAGTTCCAGGGGAAATAAAGGAAGCAAACTCACCCAGGAGAAGTAGATGCCAAAAAATAATCAAACAGAGGACTGAAATCAATAAAATAGAAACAAAGAAAGCAATACAAAGAATCAGTCAGATAAGGAGTTGGTTCTTTTAGAAAATCAACATGATAGACAAACCCTTATCCAAACTAACCAAAAGGCAGAGGGGAAAATAACCAAGTCAGAAATGAAAAGGGAGACATAACAACAGACACGGAGGAAATCCAGAGAATCATCAGTTCATACTCTAAAAACCGGTACTCCACAAAATTGGAGAATTAAAAAGAAAGGAATGGTTTTTTTGGATAGGTACCACATATCAAAATTAAATCAAGAACAGATAAGCAATTTAAATAGACATATAACCCCTAAGGAAATAGAACTAGTCATCAAAAGCCTCCTAACCAAAAAAAGCCCACGACCAGATGGTTTCAACAAAGAAATCTACCAGAACGTCAAAGAAGCGTTAATACCAATATCCTCAAATTATTCCACTCAATAGAACCAGAAGGGAAATTGCCAAACACTTTTTATGAGGCAAGAGTTATTCTTGTACCCAAACAATACAAAGGTGTAACTAAGAAACAGAATTACAGACCAATCTGCCTCATGAACACTGATGTAAAAATATTCAATAAAATACTGGCAAAACAAATCCAAGAACATATCAAAAAATCATTCACCATGATCAAGTTGGCTTCATTCCAGAGATACAGAGATGTTTCAACATATGAAAAATATCAATGCAATCCACCATATAAATAAACTGAATGAAAAAAGCCATATGATCATCTCATTAGATGCCGATAAAATATTCAAAAGGTCTTGGAGAGATCAGGGATATGAGGAAGATATCTAAACATAATAAAAGCATTTTATAACAAGCCAACAACCAACACCAAATTAAATGGAGAGAAACTCAAAGTGATTCCACCAAAGTTGGGAAAAAGACAAAGCAGGGGGCTGGAGAGATGGCTCAGTGGTTAAGAGCACTGACTGCTTTTCCAGAGGACCCGGGTTCAATTCCCAGCACCCACATGGCAGCTCACAACTGTCTGAAGATCCAGTTGCAGGGGATCTGACACTTTCAAACCAATGCACATAAAATAAAGTTAAATAAACCATAAAAAATATTTTTTAAAAGAAAAAGACAAAGCAGTCCACTCTCTCCATACCTATTCAATATAGTACTCAAAGTTCTAATTACAGAAATAAGACCACAAAAGGACATCAATGATATACAAATTGGAAAGGAAAATGTCAGACTTTCACTATTGGCAGATGATATGGCAGTGTATACAAGTGATCCCAAAAATTCTATGAGGGAGCTCCTACAGCTGATAAACACCTTCAGTAATGTGACAGAATACAAGAACAACTCCAAAAATCAGTAGCCCTTGTATATGCAAATGATAAAAAGATTTAGAAAGCAATCAGAGAAACATTACCATCTACAATAGCCACAAATAACGTAAAATTTTTGGAGTAACATTAACCAAAGAAGTGAAAGACCTATTTGACAAGAACTTTAAGTCTCTGAAGAAAGAAATTGTAGAAGATACCAGAAAATGGAAAGATTTCTCATGCTCTTGGATAGAGAGGATCAACACAGTAAAAATGGCAATCCTATCAAAAGCAATCTACTGATTCAATGCCATCCCCATCAAAATCCCAGCACAATTCTACACAGACCTCAAAAGAACAATACTCAAATGTATATGGAAAAAGAAAAAAAAAACAAAATAGCCTAAACAACCCCCTACAACAAAGGAACTTCTAGAAGCATCACCATCCCTGACATCAAGCTCTGTTATAGAGATACCATAATGAAAACTGTTTGGGATTGGCATAAAAACACACGTAAACCAATGGAATCAAACTGAAGACCCTGATATTAATCCAGACACCTGTGAACACCTGAGTTTTGAAAAAGAAGCTAAAATTATACAATGAAAAAAGAAAGCATATTCAACAATGGTGCTGGCATAACTGGATGTCAGTGTGTAGAAGAATGAAAATGGATCCATATCTATCCCCATATATAAAACTCAAGCTCAAATGGATCAAAGACCTCAGCATAAATCCACCTATACTGAACCTCACTGAAGAAAAAGTTGAAAGTAGCCTTGAACACAAGAGCACAGGAAACCACTTCCTAAATACAACCCTAGTACTATAGCACTGAAAGCAACAATTAATAAATGGGACCTCGTGAAACTGAGAAGCTTCTGTAAGGCAAAGGATACAGTCACTAAGACAAAACGGCAGCCTGCAGAATGGGAAAAGATCTTCACTAACCCCACATCAGACAGAAGATTGATCTCCAAAATATATAAAGAACTCAAAAAGCTAACCATCAAATTACCAAATAATCCAATCAAAAAATTGGACACAGTTCTAAACAGAGAATTCTCAACAAAAAAATCTCAAATGGCTGAAAAACTCTTAAGGAATTGCTCAACATCCTTAGCCATCAGGGAAATGTAAATAGAAACAGCTCTGAGATACCATCTGACACAGGTCAGAATGGCTAAGATCAAAAACACCAATGATAGCTTATGCTGGAGTGAATATGGAGTAAGGCAAACACTCTTCCACTGCTGGCAGGCATGCAAGCTTATATAACCACTTTGGAACTCAGTGTGGCAGTTTCTCAGAAAATTGGGAATCAAGCTACCTCAAGAATCAGCAATATCACTCTTGGACATATACCCAAAGGATACACATTCATACCACAAGGACATTTGTTCAACTGTGTTCATAGCAGCCTTATTCATAATAGCTAGAACCTGGAAACAACCTAGGTGCCCCTCAACTGAAGAATGGATAAAGAAAATACGGTGTGTTTATGCAATGAAGTACTACTACTCAGTGATAAAAGATAATAGAACACAGCCTGCTTCAGGGCTGAGGAATCCGGAGAGCCAGCGGGGAGTGATCCTGCCACTAGGCCTTCTCTCTACCATCCCACCCTGCCACCAGGACTGCCTTTTCGGCTGCTAGGTCCTTAGAACCCTGCTAGAGACCCTGCTCCCCTACTGAGGGGATCCAGAGAGGTAAGCGGTGAGTAAGTGGCCACATGGCCAGACAGCCTGAAGTGCCACTCTCTCAGACAGTCCCAGGGGACTGAATCCAGGCCCACTTCAATTCCCTAAGCTTTTCTGGCCATCCAGCGGGGTGTGTTCCCTGCTGCTGGCTTGCTTTACCCCATTCCACCCTGCCCCCAAGCCCACATTTTCATCTGCTAGATCCTTGGATCCCCCAACACAGCCTGCTTCAGGGCGGAGGGGCTCTCAGAGCCTGCTCCAGTGCTGAGGGGACTTAAGAGAAGACAGACCAAGAAAAACTCCCAAGCACACTGTCAGCCACAGCAAAGATTGGACCAAGATGCCAAGACTCTGCTGGCCTCATTGAAAGACGAGATGTGCAGACGCCAATGCAGGAATTCCTCCAACATCCTCAAAAGCAACATGGTAACACCAGAATCAGGCGAACACGCATCAGGAAGACTTGAACATCCTAACCCAGAAGAAGTAGAAGAAATCGACTTTAAACGTAACCTTATGAAAATGATGGAGACCCTTAAACAGGAAGTGAAAAACTCCCTTAAAGAAATGGAAGAAAAAAAAAACAAAAAAAGAAATGGAAGAAAAAAAAACAAAAAAAGAAATGGAAGAAAAGACAAACAAAAAATTAGAAGAAATTAATAAATCCCTCAAGAACCCCAAGAAAACCAAGAAAAAGCAATCAAACAGGTAAAGGAAACAGTTCAAGACTTGAAGACCAAAATGGAGGTAATAAAGAAAACACAAACCAAGTGATGGCTGGATATGGAAAATCTGGGCAAAGAAACAGGAACTACAGAGACAAGCATAACCAACAGACTGCAAAAGATAGAAGAAATAATCTCAGGCACTGAAGACACTATGGAGGAAATAGACTCATTGATCAAAGAAAACATCAAAACCAACAAATTCTTAACACAAAACCTCCAGGAAATCTGGGAAAGCATGAAAAGACCAAACCTAAGAATAATAGGAATATAAGAAGGAGAAGAACTCCAGCTCAAAGGCCCAGAAAATTTATTCAACAAAATTATAGAAGAAAACATTTCCAACCTAATGAAGGATATTCCTATGAAGGTACAAGAAGCTTACAGAACACCAAATAAACTGGATCAAAAAAAAAATCCCCTCACCATATAATAATCAAAACACAAAACATACAGAATAAAGAAAGAATATTAAGAGCTGCAAAGGAAAAAGGTCAAGAAAGATATAAAGGTAAACCTATCAGAATTACACCTGACTTCTCAATGGAAACCATGGAAGCCAGAAGTTCTTGGATAGTTGTGCTGCAGACACTAAGAGACCATGGATGCAAGCCCAGACTACTATACCCAGCAAAGCTTTCATTCACCATCGATGGAGAAAACAAGATATTCCAGGACAAAATTGATTTAAACAATACGTATACACAAACACAGCCTTACAGGAAATATTAGAAGTAATCTCCAACACAAAGAAGCCAACAACACCCACAATAGCACAGACATATAGATAACCGTCCACCAACACAACTCAAAGAAGGGAAATACACAAACACTACCACCAAAAAATAACCAGAGTTAACAATCACTGGTCATTAGTGTCACTTAATATCAATGGACTCATTTCACCTATAAAAAGGCATAGGTTAGAAGAATGGATAGGAAAACAGGATCCAGCATTCTGCTGTTTACAAGAAACACATCTCAACCTCAAAGACAGAAACTACCACAGAGTAAAGGGTTGGGAAAAGGTTTTCCAATCAAACGGACCTAAGAAACAACTGGGTGTGGCTATCCTAATATCTAACAAAATTGAGTTCAAACTAAAATTAATCAGAAGAGATGGAGAAAGATACTTTATACTCATAACAGGAACAATTCATCAAGATGAAGTCTCAATCCTGAATATCTATTCCCCTAATATAAAAGCACCCATATATGTAAAAGAAACACTACTAGAACTCAAAGCACACATCAAACCCCACACACTAATAGTAAGAGACTTCAACACCCCACTCTTACCAATGGACAGGTCAACCAGACAGAAACTTAACAGAGAAATAAGAGAACTAACAGATTTAATGAATCAAATGGACTTAACAGATATCTATAGAACATTCAACCCAAACAGGAAAGAATGTACCTTCTTCTCAGCACCTCATGGAACCTTCTCGAAAATTGATCACATACTCAGTAGCAAAGCAAATATCCACAGATACAAAAAAATTGGAGTAACCACCTGTGTCTTATCGGATCACCATGGAATAAAGTTAGAATTTAACAACAATACCACCCCCAGAAAGCCTACAAACTCATGGAAACTGAGCAGTCAACTACTGAACCACCCCTGAGTCAAGGAAGAAACAAAGAAAGAAGTTAAAGTCTTGCTGGAATTCAACAAAAATGAAAACACAACATACCCAAACCTATGGGACACTATGAAAGCAGTGCTAAGAGGAAAGTTCATAGCACTGAGTGCCCACATAAAGAAATGGAGAAAGCTCACATTAGAGACTTAACAGCACACCTGAAAGCTCTAGAATAAAAAGAAGCAGACTAACCCAGAGGAATAGAAGGCAGGAAATAATCAAGCTGAGGGCTGAAATCAACAAAATAGAAACACAGAAAACAATCCAAAGGATCAATGGAACAAAGAGCTGGTTATTGAGAAAATCAACAAGGCTGACAAAGTCCTATCCAAACTAATCAAAAGGCTGAGAGAGAAAACTCAAATTATAAAAAACAGAAATGAAAAGTGGGACATAACAACAGAAACTGAGGAAATTCAGAGAATCATTAGGTCTTACTACAAAAGCCTGTACTCCACAAAATTGGAAAATGTAAAAGAAATGAACATTTTTTTAGATAAATACATTATACCAAAATTAAATCAAGACCAGGTGAACAATTTAAGTAGATGTATAAGTTGTGAGGAAATAGAAGCTGTCATCAAAAACCTCCCAACCAAAAAAAGCACAGGACCAGATGGTTTTAGTGCAGAATTCTACCAGAACTCCCAAGAAGAGCTGATACCTATACTCCTTAATGTGTTTCACATAATAGAAACAGAAGGGTCATTGCCAAACTCTTTTTATGAAGCTACAGTTACCCTGATACCAAAACCACACAAAGACACAACCAAGAAAGAGAATTACAGACCAATCTCACTCATGAACATCTATGCAAAAATTCTCAATAAAATACTGGCAAACTGAAGCCAAGAACACATCAAAAAAATCATCCATTATGATCAAGTAGTCTTCATCCCAGAGATGCAGGGCTGGTTCAACATACGAAAATATATCAATGTAATCCATCATATAAATAAACTGAAAGAAAAAACCATATGATCATTTCATTAGATGCTGAAAAAGCATTTGACAAAATTCAACACCCCTTTATGATAAAAGTCTTGGAGAGATTAGGGATACAAGGTTCATATCTAAAAATAATAAAAGCAATATACAGCAAGCCGACAACTAACATCAAATTAAATGGAAAGAAACTCAAAGCGATTCCACTAAAATCAGGAACAAGACAAGGCTGTCCACTCTCTCCTTATCTCTTTAAGATAGTGCTTGAAGTTCTAGCAATAGCTCTAAGACAAAATAAAGAGATCATGGGGATTCAAATTGGAAAGGAAGAAGTCAAACTTTCGTTATTTGCAGATGATATGATAGTGTACATAAGTGACCCCAAAAACTCTACCAAAGAACTTCTACAGCTGATAAATGCCTTCAGAGATGTGGCAGGATACAAGATCAACTCAAAAAAATCAGTAGCCCTCCTATACACAAAGGAAGAAGAAGCAGAAAGGGAAATCAGAGAAACATCACCTTTCACGATAGCCAAAATAGCATAAAGTATCTTGGGTAACACTAACCAAGGAAGTAAAAGATCTATTTGACAAGAATTTTAAGTCTTTGAAGAAAGAAATTAAAGATGATACCAGAAAATGGAAGGATTTCCCATGCTCCTGGATTGGTAGGATCAACATAGTAAAAATGGCAATCCTACCAAAGGCAATCTATAGATTCAATGCAATCCCCATCAAAATCCCAACAAAATTCTTCATAGACCTTGAGAGAAAAATAACTAACTTTATATGGAAAAACAAAAAGCCCAGGATAGGCAAAACAATCCAGATAAACAAACCGGTTTATTTCAAGGATGTGCTGACCTCTCAATGGAAGCCAGGTGATGTGCTGCGTTGGGGAAGGGGTTTTGCTCTTGTTTCCACAGGAGAAGAAAAATTGTGGATACCATCAAAATTAATAAAGGTTCGGTTTGAAGAGGAGAAACCTCTTGGAAAGGAGACATGACAGCTCATCCACAATGATGATAATCATACAGGTGGTAAGAAAACCATATAGGATGGGGACAGGGTTCTGTTGTTATCTCTGCAGGAAAACACTCATCTTCGAAAAATTCAAGGGACCCTGGATGTTTGAATACTGACAGATGGAAAAAATTACTACCCAATATGGATCAGCAATAAAATCGAATAGTTTCTGTAAGTAACAATGTTTATATATATACATGTGTGTATTTATATTCACAAGTATATAAAGCTGGTTTTAGAGTTGGACTCTGGCTCAGTCCCTCTCTAATTCCAAGCCTGTTGTTAAGAGAAAAACCCAGAGTTTCTGTCTCATGTCAGGAGCCATGATATGGGACAGAAGGAAAAAAGAATTTAGAAAACATCTTTGCTTTTCTTCATATCTATCATACCTTTTATTGAATATATATGTCTGTATGTCTATATAATTAATGTTTAAGTTTTCCACAATGAACAATGAATTTTCCTGCAGTAATCTTTGAAGTTTCCAGGAAGATGGGGCCCCATAACGACAACTCCACCTGGTTGATATGACGTCATGACACTGATAGCGCTACTACAAGACCTGTTTTGGGCACCAGCTGCACAAGATGGTTCCAACTTGGTTAGCTGAAATGATGTACATCTTTTATGACATTCTGGCCAGACTTCCACAAAATACTCAGAGACTATTTGTAAGCTTACCAGACATTGATCTTGAAATTTATAGGATCCCCTAGAAAGAACGTCACCCCCATGACAGCTGGAAGTAATTCTAGAGGACGACGTCCCCTCTCCCAGCAAAGTTTCTCCTCAGGCTTAGGGACATCATTTAGGGGTTGATTATAATTGGTATATGGTTGAGGGTTAGGGGGGAATTTTATAAGCTCAGGGATCTTTTTGAGAAAAAAAAAGGGAAAATTGGATGATGGGATAATAGATTGGAATTTGTGAGTTATTGTTTATAGACAATTACATTGGTATAGATTCTTGTATATGGATACAAAGTTAAATTATATTGAATATTGTATGCATGCATGCTTCTACCTCTGTTTAAAACATTTTTATGTATTTATATATATATATTTACCATATTGCAGTGTACATTTCTACCTCTGATCAAGATACTTATACATTGTTTACATTTGGATGTCATTGTCCTCATTTATTATACAATTGTTTATTGTCTTAGTCTATAAGTTAGATAGCTATTAAGAACTATAGATCAATAGTCTTCTATGTTTGTTATATTTATAGTTAGACTAATACAGTTCTTTAGATACATAGAGATTATATTCTGTATAAATAGATAATCTTCAACCTCTTCAAAGAGCTGTAGAAAATGGCATTTAATCTAACTTACAGTTCTGTGGTAGCAAGACACAAATGCTCCTGGCAACACCAATCTATTCCCAAGGGATTGTTGAGCACCAAAGACACTCCACTTGGAGCTTGTCTTGTTCTTGGCAAAACCAGCTGTTGGGCAAGGAACTGCCCATACCTCAACCACTGACAAAATACATAGTATCCGGAAATGGATAAGAAGAACTGTCAAATCTTGCCAAGACAGGGTAAGACAGTTTTGAAAATTTCTTGCCTTTAAAAATAATCTGTCAGTTATTCTAGGCCTTAGCAAAAGTTGGTTGCTTCAACATTGCAAACATGACTTTGGGTGATTGCCCAGGTGGCCAGTTGTCTCTGTGATTTGTTGCATATTTTGGAAGTTGTTTGATTGCACTTCCTAATTACTCAGGTAACATTATTTCCCTTCTCGGAACTTCGATGGGGTTGAAGACTAGATAAATGTAGTTACTTTCATCTCATTACTTGGCCAAGTTATTTATTATACAAGACTTAAGCTAGTTAGAATGGGATATTTGTTCTTATTGTATATAATTTTATAGTAGGTTTAGAACTCTCTTATTTAAATAAAAGGGGGAGGTGCTACGGGAAGGTTACAGCTAATACCTACCCACCTACTGGGGCGTGGCCTCACGGAGTATTTACCTGGATGCAGAAGTGCGTCTGGCCCCTTCCTTCCTCTCTCTGCTTGTCCCTGGGCCCCGTTTTGGCTGTTCAGTTTGCTTTGGGTCTGATCTTTGTCCATCGTTCAAGCAGAACATCCTGACCTTGTAAGTCTACCCCTTAATAAACACCTATCTGTTTTCTTAGTTCTGAGCTAGTGTGAGATTCCTTCTTTGTTAAGTGTCTGATCATTTCTGCCTTCATTGGGGGAGTGGGATGGTTGAGATGGAGGAAGGATGGATATGGGAGCAGGGAAGGAGATATCTTAATTGAGGGAGCCATTTTGGGGTTGGCAAGAGGCTTGGCCCTGGAGGGGTTCCCAGGAGTCCATGGGGATGACCCCAGCTAGGACCCTGGGCAGTGGAGGAGAGGGTGCCTGAACTGGCCTTGACCTGTAGTCAGACTGATGACTATCTTGAATATCACCATAGAACCTTCGTCTGGTGACAGATGGAGATAGAGACAGAGACCCACATCGGAGCACTGCTCTGAGCTCCCAAGGTCCAGTTGAAGAGCAGAAGGAGGAAGAAGATGAGCAAGGAAGTCAGGACCGTGAGGGGTTCACCCACTGAGACGCGCTAATGGGAGTTCACCAAATCCAGCTGGACTGGGACTGAACGAGCATGAGATCAAACTGGACCCTCTGAATGTGGCTGACAGTTGGGACAGACTGAGAAGTCAATGATAATGGCACTGGGATTTGTCTCTACTGCATGTACTGGCTTTTTGGGATCCTAGTCTATTTGGATACATACCTTCCTAAGCCTGAATTGAGGGGGGAGGGCCTTGAACTTCCCACAGGGTAGGGTACCCTGCCCTTTCTTAGGACTGAAGGGGGCTGGGGGTGAGTGGGGGAGCAGGAAAGAAGTGGGAGGAGGGGATCAAGTGGAAATTTTGAATGGTATTTTTAATAAAGTAATGAAAAATAAACAGAAAAAAGAATATGAAAGATAAATAACAGTACGAAATGGGGAGGTAAGGAGGGAGAGAAGTGAATTTAATCAAGTGATATTTTATTTGTGTTTTAACAAATAAAGCTTGCCTGAAGATGAGAGTGCAGAGCTGGGCCCCTAGAGGCCAGGCAGTGGTGGCACACACCTTTAATTCCAGGACTCCTGGGAGATAGAGGCAGAGGGATCTCTGTTAGTTCAAGGCTACCCTGGACTACACAAGAGTAAATCTGTGTAATAGAGAAACAGAGATCTCACAAAGGTGATCCCAGCCCTAGGGAGGTGGAGACAGAAGTGATATGGCTGGGTGGAGAGAGGAATATAAGGGAGAAAGAGACAGGAGCTCAGTGGAGTCTGAGGTTTGGTGGAGAAAGCTGCAGTCTGAGAACAGGATGGCCCCTTCAGTCTGAGCATTGGTAAAGGTAAAAGAACTCTCTAGTAACTGGCCACTCCACTTCCCTGATCTTCAGCTTTAACCCCTATATATGACTCTGGGTTTTTATTACTAAGACAAACTGTTATTCATGCTACAATTTAGAATTAAAAATACATTAACAAAACACTCAAAAATTTCTGTGATTGAGTAACAGAAGATAGAAAAAACTGAAAGTAATAAATTACTACATTAACAAGACACTCAAAAATTTCTGTGATTGAGTAACGGCAGATAGAAAAAACTGAAAGTAATAAATTATCAAAGAATATAGAAGTCATTTTCCCAGAGACAAAAAGTCATGTGATTTCTAAACTGAAAGAACCTACAAAATGTAAAGTGGGTATATGGAAAGAAAATAGCACACACATACACACACAGAGAGAGGTATATGCACACACACATGCACATACACATATATGCACACATATGTACACACATACACTATGTACACACTCTTTCCAATAATGACCTGGTCTTCCAGATGCCTGAAATACCCTTCGGTATCCCTTCATCTTCGCAATTCTCACTGCCCTCTGACCTCTCTGGTACCTCTCTGCCAGTAGATGCTCCTTTCCATCCAAGTCAGACTCAGTGTCCTCTTCCCTGGTCCTCGGCCCCTGAGCTTTGTCACCTTCTCCTCTATGGACATCTGACGTCTGAGACCATGTTTATGCCACCAGTGAAGAGGAAATGTGTGCTTACTCCATCTCTCTCCAACAGGATGCCTTGTGCCGAAACAGATGCTGCATCTGGATTGATGTGAAACCTCTGAGCACACATCTCTAGAGTGACCCACCTAACTAACTGCCCTGCACCTTAGCAGTCATGGTGGTCACAGCTACTCCCAAAATAGGTCAGGGAAGGACTCTGCTTCCCCACTCAGATTTCTGAGGAATGTGGAGTAACAAAGAAACTCTAAAACTGGAATGGAGGTTCTCTTGTGAGAAGTGAACCCCCAAAAAAGTCACAGAATGACTGGGGTCCTATAAATATAACCTTAAGAGCCCAGCATCTTCTAGACTAAGAGCAGAAAATTCCAATCCTACAAGCCCCTTTCTGGGCTGCTGCTTCCTTTCATTTCATGATATATAAAAGAGCACACGTGCTCAGCAGCAGCCTTCTAAGAGGCTGTGCTTCTTGTCTTGCCCTGTCCACATAATAATTGCCTAAAAATGATGGCATTCCAGTTTGAAAGAAAAAGACACAAGGTTTCAAAAACTTTTTTGGAATTTATTTTTTTTAAAACAATCTTTTCTCATTTTACATACCAATCCCAGTTCCTATTCCCTCCCCTCCTCCCGCTCCCCCACCTTCCCCCCACCTCACCCCCATCCACTCCTCAGAGAGGGTGAGTCTTCCCATGGTGAGTCCACAAAGTCTGGCATGCAGACCAAAGCAACACCTTCTATATCTAGGCTGAGCAAGGTATCTCTCCAAAGAGAGGGGGCTCCAAAAAGCCAGCTCAAGCAGTAGGGATAAATCTGGTCTCACTGCCAGTGGCCCCTCAGACTGCCTAAGTCACACAACTGTTCCTCACATTCAAAGGGCCTAGTAAGGTCCTATTCAGATTCCCCTGCTGTCAACCCAGAGTCAGTGAGCTCCCACTATCTCAGGTCAGCTGTCTCTGTGAGTATCCCCATGATGATTTTGACCCCTTTGCTCATATTATCACTCCTCCCTCTCTTCGACTGGACTCTGGGAGCTTGGCCCAGTGCTTAACTATGGATCTCTGCATCTGCTTCCATCAGTTGCTGGATGAAGGTTCTATGATGATAATTAAGGTAGTCACCAATATGATTACAAGGGAAGGCCACATAAATGTTTTTTAATATCTCTAGTCATGAAGGTAGGGAAGAGAAAAGATGGTATGACCGCCTAGACAGCCCAATTCTCCAGTTCTTATGCTAAATGCCTCCCTGAAGGACAGGGATAAAAACAAGAGAAAGCAATGGGCCTAAAGCTCTCCTTTATCCCTGCAGTGAGCCCTCACTCCACCTGTCTTTACATGTTTTGAAGGAAATTGTGTCTCCGGTGAGCTCAATAGGCCTCCCTGCTAACCCTTCCATAGATGTCCCTAAAACTGGCAGCCTCCCCTGAAAGCCCCAGGACCCCTAACTTGTGGATTTTTACTTTCCAGCATCTGCCAGTGGTCCCTACACAACTCTATAGAACCACCTACCCATCTTTCCCATAACTCTCAGTTGCTCACCTCCCACTACCCCAGTGGTCCCTACACAACACCACAGAATCACCTACCCAGCTTTCCCAAAACTCTCAGTTGCTCACCTCCCACTACCCCAATGAGTGTTTTGACAGAATCCACCTTACATCTGTCCAATGGACTCCAGACCACTGGATACCTCCAAATATATATGGGAGCAAATGCAAGTGCTAGAATCAATGATAAAAGACCTGGAGTACAATAAACTTTTCCAGTTCAGTTTGGTTCACTAGACTCCTTAAGTTCTGTGTTGGAGAAATTCACTCGGGGGAAGACACACACAACCTTCAAGGTGCTGAATGAACACCAAAGTTCTTTCTTTCCCAGGCTATCCTGTAATCTTGTGACAGAAACACCTCTCCTCTACTGCCAGGGCATGTCCTGAGTGTAGACAGATCATGAGGCCAAATGATAGGGTTAAAAACAACAATCACAGCAACAAAGGACAGAACCTGGGGGATGGTTCAGCAGACTTGCCATGTAAAACAACAAGACTTTGATCCATGGAACCAACAGTGGAAGGAGAGAACCCATTTTCAAAAGTGGTCTCTGACTTCCACACATACGCCATGTCACATGGCCATTGGTACTCATACATATGTTATACAACAAAAAACAAAAAAACAAACAAAAAGAAAGAAAGAAAGTAATAAAGGAAGGAAGGAGGGAGAGAGGGAGGGAGGAAGGAGGGAGGGAGGGAGGGGAGAGGGAGGGAGAGAGGAAGGAAGAGAAAGGAGAAAAAGGAGAAAGGGGGAGAAAGGGAGGGAGAGAGGGAGGGAGGGAAGGATTCTGTTTCCATGGATCTGTCTTTGCTCCTCTATGTGTGCCTGGTTGTTATCTCGGTGAACCTATCTTTCTACAATTCTAGGTATCCGTCTTTGTCAGACCATGTCTCTCTTTCTACACTTGTCTCTTCAACTTTTAATTCCTCATCTTTTCCCCTTTCTGTATTCTCATTCTCTGTCCCTCCCTTTTTCCCTTTCTCTTTACCTCTCTTTTCCTCTCTCCCCTCTTCCCTCTGGTACTGGTATAGTGAATTTATCAAAAGATCTGGATGATACATGCCTTAGTACAGAGTGGAATTCAGGTGGTGGTGCTAGTAGCTGCTGTAGTAACTGTTCTGGTTTCTCAGGCAGTGGGAGCTGTTCAGACTTCCTCACCAAACCAGTTCTATGGCACCAGTTGGACCTGGTTCCTGGCAACTGGCTGAAGCAGTTTGTGATCTCTTGATACCTCTGTGAGCTGTTGAATGACCTTTACAAGCTCGCTCCTGTTTGTTGCTCATAACCAAGAATTACTGCTTGTAACTGATAACCTAAAAATGCTGCTTACAGAATCACAGTCTTTTTACCTTTGAATCAACAAACTCCTGGAGGATTTCTAAATCCTAAGAAAATATAAAACTAGAGACAGGCCCTATTTATGGAGATACACAGCTGTCCTATTTCCCATGCTCTCTCTCAATATTTGACCTTAGAAACTTCCTTGGAGCACTCACACAGTCAGGAAAGCAAAGCTGTTTCTGGCCCACGAAGGAGAATAATCTTTGAAAGGAGAGGCACAAAAATAGGCAAACCTGAGGAAGAACTTCACCATCACTCTTAGTCCTTTTAACAGTAAGGATCATATATTGCAAGCTTCCTTGCCAGAAAACTCTCAGCACTCCCAAGCCGTGAAAAAAAAGTAAGCCTATCATAAAACACCAACTTGGGGTATTCAAAATGACAGTGAAATCCATCCGTATTCAGAGACATATTACCCATAAGATTGTAAACAACTCAAAACAGTGGACAGGAAGTTTGGTCCTTAGAGATCTACCCTAGATTCCAGTCTCTCCCCTTAGCTAATCTCTGGTGACGTGTAATCCCAATTCTTATAAATAGAGCCACAAACAGGCCTTGGGCAGCACCATCTACTCACCAGCCTAGAATTCTCATTTCCTCTGCTCTTTGGCCCATGTGGAAATTATGCAGTCCTACTTGCTGATTCTTTTGTTCTTCTGCTCCAAGATCTTACCAGGTATGCTTCAACAGAACTTGAAAATTATGTCAAGGCTAGGGATACAGGGTCTGAGCATATTTAAGATATGTTTATATGTTTGGGATAGATAACTATTCCTAAACATGAGGAAGCAAAATATAAAGACAGAATCCTTTGATGGGGTGGTCTAAATCAGCATTCTTCAATGGTCTTCAGTCTTTCCCTCTGTGTGTCTGCTTGGTCTATCTAAGTGAATCTGCCTCTCTACATTCCCAGGTATCTATCTTTCTCAATCTGTGTCTCTATGTCTATGCAGGTCTGGGAAAGACAGAGATGAAGCTGGTAGAGTTGTGTGGTTAACCTCAGACAGTTCTTGGCATATTTTAGCCCCTCATCTGTTTTGAATGTGAAAGGCATTTTCTGAGTGAAAGTGGTTCTGTTCAGCCTACAAGAAGGCTCCTCACACTAAGAGGCCAACTTCCTATCCAAAGCAAGCTACCCACAGTGACAGGGTTAAGGGGCAGTGGCTCAGACAGCAGCCTGTTGCAGGCAAAGTGCCATTAGTCCTAATCATTAGACCAACTCATCCATAACCTAGGAAATAGGCATTACATCTGCATCACTTGTCACTACTGTATTCTTTACCCACCTTCTAGAAATAACACGTTGAAAGACCACCTCATCTCCAGGGAGATGTAGCAAGGCTCTGGGGGCCCAGAAGGCTCATGGTCCACTGCTGTCTGAAATGTTGCAGGTTGACCTCAGGAAATGGCATTGCTGAGTAAAGTAGCATCTACTTGGCCTCATGTCCTGATCAGAACCTTGCTGTCAGGACAAGATGTAGGAATGAGCATCCTCGTTGTCTTCTGTATTAAACGTAAAGGTTCCCACTGAGTCTCAAGGACCTCTACGTAGGCATGCAATAAGTTTTCATTTCTCAACACTTGGGTTATTTCTAGTTTTATTTCCTACTAAAGTGTAGACTGCAGATAGAAATATGCACTAGGTATGCACGGCATGAGTTTTGGTGTATGTAGGCTCTGATATGGTTGAATAGTTCAAGTAAGAAGTCTGATAGCTTGTATACTTTTTGTCGTTGGTGCTCCATCTCTGCTTCCTGTAGGCCTGCACTCCCTGCCCAGCAGTGATGTAGGATGCGGTCGCTAGGTAATGAATATGAAGGTGGTGCAAATTATCCCAGCACCATAGCAACCCTGAGCCATCACAGGCAGTAGCACATTCTATTTCCAACAAGGGTCCCTTAGACCATGCAGATCCAATTTGGGTATTTCACATGGAAAACAGGAACTACTCCAGGACTACACCTTCGAGTTGAACAGCTTTTTAGCTCTTTCAGATAATGTCATTGTTTTCCCACTATTGTCTCATACACTAGGTCCTTCTGTGAACACAGGGTGAAGTCCACATGACAAAGCCACTCAGCTGACAATTTACAAATTGACATGGCATGTGGCTGCTGATGAGCTGATTGAGAAACCACTTAATGAAAAACATCTTAGGCAGGTATTGACCCTGGATGGGGGAAAAGCCAGGAAGGCAGAGACCCTCAAGCTTAGGACCTCCCATTCAAGAAGCCCATAAAACGTCATAGTCCCTGATAATCTCCCGACAGCTACACTGGGACATCTACTGTGCTTGGCTGCCAAGAGAACTTGTAGCAAGAAGCTAACCTGGCTTTGCATATCAGGAAGGGCTAATGTGCAAGGGGAGATGGCATTTGCTGTGATGGGTATGGTATGTAAATATGTTAATTCTTTGTCTACATCAATCATTAATACATATCACATGAAACTTATTTTCCTTTTTGTGAAAACAGAGAAGCTGTGGCAATATTCCTACCTGGCCACAGTGAGCTGAAGTTGGCCAGGGTCTGCTTCTCCACTCAGAGTCATCACCTCAAATGCTGTAGGGAACCCCTTTCCATACCACCTGCATCCCAGCGATGCACGGCTTACACTGGCCTCATCACCCCGAACACTGTAGGGAGCCCCTTTCCATACCACTG
>PVIU01024405.1:0-25613 GCA_004026605.1 Ondatra zibethicus
GGAATGCTGTGAGAGAGAAGGCAGTGGAGCAGACGCCATGCTTCTCCAGCACAAGATGGACACGGGTTAGACTCATGCCGGTAAGCCACAACTCAAGTGGCGATACACATTAATGGAGATGGGCTAAAATAATATGTGAGAGTTAGCCAATAAGGGGCTGGAGATAATGGGCCAGGCAGTATTTAAATGAATACAGTTTTCGTGTAATTATTTCGGGTACACACTGGGAGCAGGATGGCACAAGGGGTGATGAGTTTCTAAAGTTCTTGTAGATTGTAACTGTTTCTGGAGTTAAAATATAAAGAGCTCTTTATAAAGATCAAAATAGCTTCACTATACTTTTTATTAAACTCTCAGTGAGTTTATATCATAATTTAGGATAAAAAATCTTTCTTTGCTATCTTTTGTTAGTGCTTTATGTTTGTTTTCATGGACCATTTGTAGCTATATTTTTTACTGATATTGGGATATATACATATATACGTAATTAAATTCAACAATATAGTGATTTTCCTTAAAGAAGAATAAACTTAAAATTTTCCATGATTTAGAAAGGTACTAAATGGTTCCAGCCTCCTTAAGTCCATTAATATGTAATGTTATATGAATGTGGTTCAGACTGCTGGGCTGACCTTGCATTATTGAAATAAGAGTCATTACTGTATTACTAACTTAATTAATAGATTTTTAATAAATGATTTAGAAGTTTATCTTTATAATCAAAATTATTAGAATTTTCTCACCTTCTTTTTGCATCAAAATTAGGCAACCATTTTTCCTGCCAAACCATGTTTTATTAATTAATCTTTCGTCTTTTTTGTTTCTTTGGCTGCTTTAAAATTATCTTTTCTTTTTATAGTATTTTACTAGGAATTTTTCTTAAGTTTATTAAAATATGTTTAAAACTTTCATTGCAAATGCAAAAGCAAGCATGTAAGATAAACATTTGCATGGTACTTTACACTACCATACCTTCCATAGATTGTTAAAATCTACTCCTTCCCCTTGTTGATAGTAATTTTACGGTATATTTTCTTACTGATTCCAGGCACTCATTTTAGCAAGCATTACTTTCCTTAGACTCACTGTTATCAGGTTTTCATATTTTACTGGCTATCTATTGGTTGTGCTACTCATTCTTATATACAACTTCTACTTCTGATGATGTTTTTGTTTGTTTTTTCCTTCAGTGTTTAGTGTTTCTTCTACTAGGATTCCCCTCTTTATTCTGTGAATATGTTTTTATTGCCATTGCTTAATAAAGAAGCTGCTTTCAGCCAATGACTTAGCAGAATATACCCAGGCTAGAAAAGAGAGAGAGAGAGAGAGAGAGAGAGAGTAGGAGGAGTCAAAGAGATTCCATGTAGCCACTAAAGGAAACAGACACCTGGGAAGTTAACCAGTATACCATGAGCATTGTGGTAAAATAAAAAATAATAGAAATGGGTTTAATTAAGATGTAAGACTTAGCTAGAAATATGCTTAAGGTATTGGCCAAAAGGTATTACAATTAAAATAGTTTTATGTGATTATTTTGGGTCTGGGAAGCTGGGAAATTAACAAGCAGTCTCTGCCTATAAGGTGCCAACGTAACACACTAGATTGTTACATCACATTTTTCTTTAGAATTATAGAAATGTAATCATACTGTAGAATACTGAAGTGTAGTCATTTACCACAATCCTTGGACCTTCAGCTCAGCAACCAAGACCTTATTTACAAGGCTCCTCCTCTTTGTTACCTTTAATTTTCTTTGCAATTTGGAATTCATAAATATTATCAGGATTCATCAAAATTTATGTTCTTTGTCCGCTTTCTTGGAAAGTCTTAAACTCTTTGTAAAGACTAGTATTTCTACAGATAAAACAGATTTATTCTAGCACACTGTGTGTTTCTCCCCACATGTTTTATTCTAGAATTTCTGTAAATAGGATGTATTTCATTTTAAATATGTGCTTTTTTGCTCATGCAATAAGAATATTGTCTCTCTGCACACAAACTCAGTATAGTAGCTTCTTGAAACATGAGTTAATTATAAAATTATTAATAAACTGCTTAATTATTAACATGAAGCTTAATCTAGTTGAATAAATTGTTCCTAAGATCTTTCAGTCTGATCCAGTGATGATATTTCTCCAATTATTTCAGGGTGGCTATGGAATGCTTATATCCCTTAAAAATAGTTTGGAAACTAGACAAAGCAAAAGCCGATGTTAAGCTCCTTTTCTTGGACTTCACAGTCCCTGAAAATTTTATCTTGACTCTTAAAAACTACCTAGGGTCAAGAAGTAATTACTTTCTATTTTCCTTGGATACCTACTGCCTTTTTATGTAGTTCTGTGCTTCTCTTGTCTATTACTCTGTGCTGGTATATGTTTCTATCTAAAATTGTCTAGTAGCCACTGAAGATTGTAATAATCCTCCTTCAGTGTGTAAATGTTAGTATGAGAGGTCCAAGATATCCTTTGAAGCTTGAGGTTACAACAGAAAGTAAATTGTGATCTTCATAAACTAACTTCAGTTTCAGTTTACTATTTTATTTCTAAAACTCATCAGTCTGGGTACGTTGGCACAAACTTGTCATCCCAGGACTTGGAAGGCTGAGGTAGGTAGATAACCTTGAATTGAGTATGAGATCCTGTACCAAATAAAAGCAAAATAACAAGCAAGCAAAAATTTAAAAAACCCAAAATATATCTCATCAGCTACAGTTACCTATCCTTATTTGAAGGAATGATGGCCTCAAATCTTTTCTTTTTTGTTGCTTTAAAAGATATTCATGAAAATCTCTAAGAAGTGTGGTTGCAGTTTCTCATGGTCATTGTGACCACAAGTCTTTTCTCTCTAGCATTACTTAAAGACCAGTTGACTGCCTTTCTCAACCATAACCTTTTCTTCAGTGTACAAACAACACAGCACTCAACCATTGCCATCATTAATGGAAACACACAAATAGAATCTACTCCTAGAAAATGCTATGTGGAAAAATATGATTACGAAAGGCAGTTGTTTCGGTTTATATGAGTGGTACTTATATAGGATGGCCAAGAACTGGAAAATGGAAGACTAGATTTTGCCAGTACAAAAGTGTTCCCTCTTAACTGTAATTAGAAATTAATGTGGAACAAATGCTATCATGAGTGCATGGACTGGCACGGTTCTTCTCTCCTTGGTCCATTCCATCCTTTTACAACTGCTCCTGACTCCATCTTTTCTACAGTATGACATCTGCTTTGGAACTCTGGCCCCAAAACCCAAAAGGAATCTGACTTTTTATGTGTTGTGTAGCTCTGAGGCTCAGAATGGATATTTAGATCTTGTTTGAGGAGACTATTCCTTACAGAGAAGGCAGCTTTAAATAAAGCTTTTATATTTACATTAAATTTAGAAATGCCTAGGCAGCTAATTAAGATTTATTTTCAAAAATTTGCCTCTTCACCTAGAACATAAGCCTCTAAAAATTAATTATTCACAAACCGAAGATAATTGTCAGTAATTAATATCATGAAATACATGATATAAAACGACTGAGAAATATTAAAATCATTATACATACAAAAATAATGTACCCATAAAAAAGTAGCTATTAGAATATTCATGTTTACTCTTTCCTCAAGCTAATTAATATGGAAATGTTATGCATTTACAGAGTTACAGAGAGAATTTTTTGCATTTATTAATGTTTGTTCATATGTGTGTGCGGTGACAGTACCACAGTACATGTGTGGAGGTCAGACGACAACTTACAGGATCAGCTCTACCTTTCCATTATATTGCTTCCAGGGACTGAACTCAGCTAATCAAGTATGGCAGCAAGCACCTTTACCCACTGATCTACCTTGCAGTATCTTCTCCCATATTAATTTTGAAAAAAAAACTGCTATGTCTTAGGTGATAATTATATTAACAATTTCAAGACAGTAACTCATGGAAGAATAGTCAGGAAAATCACTGTGTGTACTTAGCACATAGATTTATTACTAATATTTTCTACCTAAAGTAATAAAATAGTGTATCTCTGTTGATTAATATTATTAGCTTTATAGGAGTTATAAAGAAGTGCGATTTACATAAGGTTAATTGAGAAGAGAAAACCCACAGTAGTTCTGGGTAGAATCATTTCATAGGCTTGGTTTCTGGCCAAATTAAAAGATAAGGATTGCTGCACACCAGCATTATATCTCTCTGCTTTCTGATTGTAAATAAAATGTCAACAGCTGTCCGAGGCTCCTCCTGTCATAATTACCCCTCCATGAAAGAGTGTACCTTGAACTGTGAGCCAGACAAACTTCTCTTTTGTTAAATTGCCTTTGCCATTTTGTTAGCATAGTAAGTAGCTAAAGCAATACTCATGTTACTAACCACTATAAAACAGAGGAATTTCATCGGGTATATTTAGTTTAACATGTGAGGCAAAAAGTAAGATTTCTTTAGATTTGTTTGTCAAATTCTTTATATTTTATAAGGAAAAACATTGCTGTATATGATCTATAATGAATAATGAAAATATTTTCCAAGTCTGCTCTCAGTAAACAGAATCATAATGAAATTTTTTTCTCTGTCCATACATCAATTACAAACACTGGGAAAAATACCAAATGACAAGTGATTTCATCAAAGCATTTAAGTTCACCCAGCCTGCACTTAAATATTTTTCATTAAACAGCAATTATTTTTTATTTTTATTGATTTTTATTGAGTTCTACATTTTTCTCTGCTCCCCTCTCTGCATCTCCTCTTCCCTTCAATGCTCTCCCAAGGTCCCCATGCTCCCATTTACTCAGGAGATCTTGTCTTTCTCTACTTTCTACTTCCCATGTAGATTAGATCTATGTATGTCTCTCTTGGTGTCCTCATTTTTATCTAGGTTCTCTGGAATTGTGATTTGTAGGCTAGTTTTCTTTGCTTTATGTTTAAAAACCACTTATGAGTGAGTACATGTGATAATTGTCTTTATGGGTCTGGGTTACCTCACTCAAAATGTTTTCTAGCTCCATCCATTTGCCTTCAAAATTCAAGATGTCATTATTTTTTCTGCTGTGTAGTACATTGTGTAAATGTACCACATTTTCCTTATTCATTCTTCAGTTGAGGGTCATTTAGGTTGTTTCCAGGTTCTGGATATGAAAAAGAATGCTGCTATGAACATAGTTGTGTGCATGTCCTTGAGGCACGATTGAGCATCCTTTGAATATATACCCTAAAATGGTATTACTGGGTCTTGAGGAAGGTTGTTGCCTAATTTTCTGAGAAATCACCACACTGACATCCAAAAGGGACTTGCATTCCCACCAGCAATGCAGAAGTGTTCCCTTTACCCCACAACCTCACCAGCATAAGTTGTCATCAGTGTTTTTGATCTTGACCATTCTTACAGGTGTAAGATGGAATCTCATAATTGTTTTGATTTGCACTCCAGTAGAAGAGACACTGAGAAAAACAATTAATAAATGGGACCTCCTGAAACTGAAAAGATTCTGTAAGGCAAAGGATATGGTCAATAAGATAAAACAACAACCTACAGAAAGATGGGAAAGATCTTCACTAACCCCACATCAGACAGAGGTCTGATCTCCAAAGAACACAAAAAATTGGTCATCCACAGAACAAATAATCCAATTAAAAAAATGGAGTACAGACCTAAACAGAGAACTCTCAACAGAGGAATCTAAAATGGCTGAAAGATACTCAAGGAAATGCTCAACATTCTTAGTCATCAGAGAAATACAATTCAAAACAGCAGTTATTCTTAAATACGGTAATTATTATTAAACTTAGTAATTCCTACTAGAACATTCTATGACCTTGTAAAAACTGATAATCAGGGTGCCACAGCAACTATTCTTTTCTACTATCTTTGACTTTGGATGTTTTATTTGCATTTAACAAAAGCAGTTCCAATTGTATGTATGAGAATTACAGATATGCTTCTCATCTATAGCAATAAAATATCCTAGCAAGTGTTGTTGTCTTATAGGTCACTGCACTCAGACTTGAGCAAAGTGTTTCTATCATTCATTTTTGACTTGTTCGATCACATATTTTTTAATCAACTAATTTCCATATAATTATTTGACATGCAACTTATTTTTAAAACATTTTCTAAATATTTGGCTGAAGTACAATTAATAAATTCTCAGAGATAGAAATTGGTATTTAACCTGAAGATCAGAAAAACAAAGCAGCCAGCCACTGGCTCTTAACTTGACCGCAGCCCAAATATGGTGATCCTGCCTCCAGGAAACCTCAGAATGAGACTGAGCCTAAGAGCTATCTCCTCCCATTTTATAATTCTCCGTGGTTCTAGGATTAAAAGCATGTACCACTAGGATTAAAGACATGCACTGTCTAGTTTCTATACCAATTAGTGTGGCTACTGGCATTAAAGGTGCATGTTACCACTGCCTGGTCTATAAGCCTGACCAATGGGGCTGTTTTACTCTCTAACCTTTAGAAAGCTTTATTTATTAAAATGCAAATGAAATGCCATTACACTTGGCTATTTCCCCTGATAAACCTGTAATTAAACCTATTCTATATATTTTTCTCTTAATAGTTTCTCCTTCACACTAATTCAGTTTTAGCATGCAAGAAATAAAGAACTAGGATTTCTACTGAGATATGCTTGTTTCAAATTTCTGTCAAGTGAAAAGAAAAATAATTCAGTTATGTTCATTTTATAGCAGCATAAATTTGTACATTTTTTCTACAGACTAAAGAATAAGTAATTAAAGAATATATGTGGAAAAGGAATTTAGTCAGTCAGATATTATGAGCAGCCAATTAAATGCAGAAATTTATTATGTAATAATTGTAAAATTATGTATGAAACTGGAGTATAATTCCATTAATAAAAACAAGCAGAATTTGTGTGACAAAAAATGTTTCAAGTGTAACTAGAATTTCTAATAAATATAGTGTCATAAGGCTTCAGGGATCTTAAAGAATAATTTAATAAGTTTTTCTCTTTTATTTTTAATAGTACAGTATGCTTGCATAACTTTCTCCTTTCCTTTCTTCCCTCTAAACTCTCCCATATATCTCTTTGCTCTCTTTCAGATTAATGGCCTCTTTTTTCCATTTACTGCTGTTGCTTGCATATATCTATATACATATATATTCCTAAATACGACCCACTCAATCTGCATAATATTACTTGTATGCAAGTTTTCAGGTTTGACCATTTGGTATTGGTTAACTAATAGATGTGCTTTTCACTGTGAATAACTGTTTCTTTTGTTGCCTATAGTTCTTTGTGTAGGGCTAAAGACTCATAGTGTTTCCCTGGTCTACTTTGGTATATCTTATGGCTGCTGTCCTTATTCAACTCATATTTAGACATTCAAATTGATGAGATTTTATGGATCTATCTTGTGAGATTACTACAATGTTATCTAGTACTTTAATTTATCTTATGTAGAATAAATGTACACATGGCACCTTCTGTTTTCTATTTTTAATATCTCCATGGTAAATAGAAGTTATTTAATATTGATCTGTCTTTTTCAAGTGTTTCATGTTCCCTTAATGCAGTGGTTTCAAAGAAACTAGCTCCCAAAGAAAGTGATACTGTTAGGAGTTATGGCCCCATTGGAGTGTGTGGCCTTGTTGGAAGAAGTATGTCACTGTGGAGGCAGGCTTTGAGGTTTCATACACGGTTAAGTTGGGATAGGCACGACCATGTTTTTGTTTGGAGGAATTTAGTCTTGGGTACTTTCGGTTAGGAAAGCAATGGAATGTTTCAAGCCCTGCTTAATGGTCCTTGCTGGTAGAAGCATAAAGGACAGTGTGCTGAGAATGACTTGAACTGTAGTTATCAAGAGCTTCAGAGGGAAGGAATGTTAGTATGTGGCCTAACAACTGGTCTTTTGGTGAAGAATGTAGCTATTTTTGTCCTTGTCCAAAAAGTCTGCCTGAAACTAAAGTGGAGAATTTTGGATTAATTCTTCTGGTAGAGGAAACCTCAGAACATTCTAGTATAGACTCTGTTCTGTCATTATTAGTAGTAACTCTGATTTATAATGAAATGAATAGGCTTAGCAAATAATATAAAAAATGTACAGATTGAGAAAAGGGACATCAGGAACTGGAAGACAGCTAGATTTTGTGTTTAAGGAGATAAAGAGATTAAGAAACGGAATAAAGTAAGTGGTGACCTCAATGAATATTCCAAGTAGCTAAGATTCTAACCTGTGTAAAGAAATTAAAGAAAAGTTTAGAGCAGGTTGTAGTAGTGCACACCTTTAATCCCAGCACTGGGAAGGCAGAGGCAGGTGGATCTCTGAGTTCGAGGCCAGTCTGACCTATAGATCCAGTTTCAGTACAGCAGTGAAGGGCAGAAAGCTGGTGAAGATGCAAGTGAACAAGGGTGCCAAGTCCCAACCTTAGTGAGTGGCAGAATTTGACAGCTTTGGTCATGTGGTTCTGAGGCAATGATACTAGAAAGGAGCTATGACATTTGCTCCCATGACTAATAAAAGTTGCCAAGGTCAGGTATGTATTAGGGGTGTCCCTAAGTAGAAGCCTTGAGAGGCCATTGATGAAGCTCTGAAGGTAAAGCCTAGATTGCCTTGGAAACTGTAAGATGTGGGACGCCTGCTTAGGAAATCTGCTAACAGGGCATGGAAATAGTCCAAGAGAAAAAAATGTTATAGTCAACAAAGCTGAAAGGAATTGGAGATCTGAAGAGTGTTTTATGCTTCATTTTATTTATTTTTTTTATTTAACTTCTTTATTGATTCTTTCGGAGTTCACAACATGGGTCCTAATTCTGCTCATCTCCCTGTACCTCTGAAAAAGGCCCCAAAAAGAAAAAACTAAGTAAGCAAGCAAGTAAACAAAAAATAAGAACAACAACAACAAAAACATCCCTTTGCTCATCCTTCTCTCCTTCCTCTCCAACACCTCTTCATTCATCCTGGTGACATTGGGGTTTGGTCCTATCAGCTTTACTAGAAAATTTTCATTGCAATTAGTCACTGATCTGGTTCAGGATCTGTGTTTTCTGGTACACCATCATCTTTGGATCCTTACCAGAATTCCTCTGGGATATCTGTTGTCACCCTGAGACTTGGAAATCCTGCGAGCATTGTTCCACAGAATGAGTCAGTCACTTTGTGAGCTCCATCAGGTCCTAGATGGAATAGATACTAGGATGGACCTACCCCAGACCTAGTCGTAGGTGTAAGTGGCAGCTGAGTTTGTCAGCCCAGGCCACCAGGGTCACCTGCCTCAGGAGAGGGGGGTGTGGAGTCAGCTCCGCTACATCCATGCCCTAAGAGATGGTTCACCCTCACCTATGGCGAGAGGTGGGGTCATTTCTCCTAAGTGCAGGGGCCAGTTTTCTTGCTACAGTGTCTAGTGTGAGGCAAGGGCAGCTTTCTCAAGGCCAGCCAAAGGTGGAACCAGCAGAGCATGGCCTTCTGATTTTATCTCACATGGTTCCTAAAGCCTCCTGAGGTGACATGGACCACAGACATCAACACAGACCCCAGCTGCAGCTGGGCCATGGCCCTTGCTAGCAGTTTTGGCCCAGATGGCATCCTGGCTCTGGGTACGAGCAATGATTACTCAAATTAGGATGGTTCTGGCCACTAGATGCCACCAAGGCTTCAGATTATGGTTCCAACCCTGGATTTCTATGTGACCTTTAGTGGCAATATGGTACTTGGACTTCAGCACAGACCCAAACTATGATAGGACCACAGAACCAGACATGGTCCTCAGGAGCAGTTGGGCCTGGATGTCTCCACTACATAGATCAACACAGGCCCCCAGAGACAGTATGGCCCACAGACACCAACATGGCCCTCTATCATGGGTGTCTGCAAGGCTTTCAATGGTAACAGGAATCTCAGACATCAACAAAGACCCTGGCTAGTAGGGCCATTGACCCTGACATGGCCCTCAGCTGTAGTGCTGGCCTAAATATCACCATGAGATTGAGTATCAGCACAGACCACTCATATCTATATGTATCCTGGCCCTTGTACACCAACCTGGATTCAGGATGGTGATCCGACCCTGGCCATCTTCGTGGCCCTCGGGGGCAACAGGAGTCAATTACATCAATCCAGACCCTGGCTACTATATGTCCACAGACCCAGACATGACTCTCAGGAGAACACTGGCCAAGGATGACCTCATGTTCCCAGGTGGCAGCATATGCCACCCAAATCTGTATGGCTCCTGCTGTAACTTGGCCCCCAGTCTCCAAACAATCTGCAGGCTCCCCAGCTACCAGGCCTCTGTGTGGACCCTAGTGGCAACCTGAGCCACAGACTTGGCCCAGATATGGCCACAGGCAGCAAACTGTCCTGGTCAACACCCTAGCTTCAGGTAGTAGTCTTGGCCACTCAGATTAAGATGGCTCTGGTAGTAGCATGGCCCCTGGACAACAAAAAGGTCACAGGTAATGATCTAATCCCCAAGTATCATGTGGTCTTTGGTGGCAATATGGGTCATGGACATCAACATAGACCTTGGCTACAATAGGACCATGGACCCAGGCATGTTCCTTTTCAGCTGTCTGGGTCTATTTGCCACCATAGCCCCAGGTGCCAGCAGTTGTCACCCAGATCGAAACAGCCTCAGTGGCAGCATGGTCTCCAAACAGGTCACCAGGAGATGATCAGACCACTGGAATCAGCCTGATACTCAATGGCAACATGAGCCATAGACAGCAACATAGACCCTTGTTATTGTAGGACCACAGAACCAGAAATGGCTCTTGGCAGCAGCCTGGCCTGGACATCACCATGGTCATGGGTGGCAAGCAGACTTCCCACCAACTACTCCTCACCAACTTTACTATGCTCCAAGGAAGCAAGCAGGCCTCCAACATCTATCCATTCCTCGCTGTCTTCATTTCTTCCTTTCTGTGTGAAACATGAACCATTCTCCTCTATCTTTCCCATTTCTCCACCACATATTTCCTTATCATAATGAGGCTCACATGCCAGGTGTCACAAGGTGCCAGGCAGACCCATGGATATCTTTATGACAGCCAAGTCCTTGAGAACTTCAGCTGGCTAGTTCCAGTCTTAACAGAACCACATAAGGCAGGCCTGAAGAGCTTTTTCACATCAGAAATGGACATGAAGAGTTCAGAGTTTACCCAGTTTGTTATTGGTCTTGCTTTGGCATAATATTTCCTCACTATGCTCCTTTCCTTGTGTTTTAAAATACCTACTGTGCCATTAAATGTTGGAATATGTACTCTACTTTTTTATTTTGATTTTACAGATGATTAGAGTTAAGAGATTTTATAATTCTCAGAAGAGACTTTGAACTTTTAAGTAAGATTGAAACTTAATATGACACTATGGGGACTTTTGAAGTTGGGCTGAATGCACTTTTGCATTATGATATGGCTACAATGCTTTGGGGACAGGGAGTGAAATATGGTGGTTTCTCAAAGGGAGTGACACTATTAGGAGGTGTGATTTTTTGGAATAGGTATGGCCTGGTTGGAGGAAGTGTGTCACTGTGGAGGCTGATTTTGAGGTCACATATATGCTCAAGTCATACACAGTGTCTCAGATCACTTCCTGTTGTCTGCAAATCAAGATGTAGCTCCATGTCTGCCTGCATGCAATCATGTTCCTCAGCACGATGATAATGGATGATACCTCTGAAAATGTAAGCCAACTGAATGTTTTTCTTTTTAAGAGTTGGAGTGGTCATAGTGTCTCTTTACAGCAATAGGAACCCTAACTAAGACACTTAATAATGTGCTATTTTTCAGTTGGCTTTGTGTATAAAATAGCATGCTTCTTTGAAGCTTCTATGCATATGCAATAGTTTCTCTCATGCATGGAAACCCTTTAAATTCCTAGTTCTAGTTAAACTGTCAGCTTGATATGGCCTACAGCCATCTGAGAGGAGGAACCTCAATTTGATGCATCACCTATGGGCGTGTTTTGAGGGTGATTCTCTTGATTGTTAGCTTATATAGGAGGGCCCAGCCAATCATAAATGACACTAGCCTTATGTAGGTGGTCCTAGAATGTACAAGAAAGCTAGTCAAACATGTTGCTGTGGGTAAGTGAGATAGTAAGCAACTTCTATGATTTCTTCTTCATATTCCTCCTTGTGTACCTGCTCTGAATTCATCTTACTCAGGATTAGACTGTGACAAGGAAGTATAAGCCAAATAAATCTTTCATCCCCTCCATTGCTTTTGGTTAAAGTGTTTCACACTGCAATACAGATAAATCTAGAATAGACCCAAGTGTTAGAAAGCAACCATGATGCTATTTAATGGAGATTCATTAATTGCAATTATAATAGCTCAAGTTTTCTTTTCTTATTTTCTGTGTATCTAGGCAAACTTCTTCTAACATGACAATATATTCATCTTTCAAAGGAAAAGTGAACAACATATGACATTAAAGATTCCTGAAAGTCTCTGTATTGGTGATGGAGAAAATCAATTGTAGTAACAGAGCTCTGTTTTATTAAATTGAATGTGACCATGCTGCAAAACATCACTGAAGTCTTTTTATGGATATAAACCAATATTTGATATACACTCATGTTAAATTAAGGACAAAGAGCATTTTCCAGAGACCAATGGAGGAAATATCTCTGACTTACATAAGCAGCAGATGCTCTTTTGTCAAATTAGGAGTCATTCATGCATTAATATTTTATTTGATAAGAGAGTTTGAATGGATATATAACACTGCATATTAAAATAACATTTCCCTCAGAGGACCTCAGCTTATTTTTGTAACCCTTTGCCTCATACTTCAGTTCTGGGTCAATGGTGAGTTAGCAACATACTTATTACTCATGTAAGTTTTGCTTGTGGTAGTAGAAGTAATGCATGTGGTAATGTGTGGCATATGGAAGGTGGAGAAGGACATCATGTGCATGCTCTATTACTTTCTACCTTATTCTCTTGAGGCAGGATCTTTCATTGAGTGTGGAATGAGGCTGGTGACCGGTAAGCACTTGCAATCCTCCTGTGTCTGTGTACCCCAATTCTGAGTGCATAAAACACAAGCCTTCATGCTTACACGAGGAAACTGCCCAAAACCTATTCTCTTTTATTTCTTTTTGTGCTGTTGTTGTTGTTGAAAACTTCAGATCTTCTATTGATATGACTAACAGATCTTTCCAAATCTCATTCTCTGCTCACGAGGACAGTTTACTTTTAAGTGATAAGATGGTCCTGTGGCAGTTGTAGTGTGATCCACAAGGGTTTATTTATTGAAATGCAATTTGTGAGATGTTGAGAGGATAACAATCAATTCAGTTATAATGATTAGATGGTGTGGGAGGTCCAACTGTCTATGTGTTGCTTTTATTGGTTAATGAATAAAGAAACTGCCTTGGCCTATAGCATGGGAGGAGAAAGGCAGAGTTAGAGAGAGGCCATGTAGTCCCACCAGAGACAGATGCTGGAACTGTGTAAGCCACAGCCACATGGCCATACACAGAATAATAGAAATGGGTTAAATTAATATGTAAGAGTTAGCCAAAAAAAAGCTAGAGCTAATGGGCCAAGCAGTGATTTAATTAATACAGTTTCTGTGTGATTATTTCGGGTCTAAGCTAGCCTGGCAGACGGGAACCAACAAGTGGCCCTCTCCTTTAACAAATTGGTGCCTAGTGTGGGAACAAGTGGCTCCCTCCCTACAACTGATTGGTGCCCAAGTAATCCTAGATACAAAATAACAGAATTAAGCATGGTTTGGTAGCAGCATTTTCTTTGGTGGGCTCTGTTTGCTAGAAGCAAGCAGAGGCATTGCTCCTTTAAGAGAGGTTTTCCTGATTCAACCATAACAGAAAAAATGTGGCTTCATGGGCTACACTGCCAGCGTGAACTCTAGCTATGAAACCTTCAAATGGCATTTATGGTCCCAGGTGTTTGAGTGTCCACTTGGGGTCTGGAGGAAAGTAGCTGAGACCATACCTATGGCTCAGCTCTCCCCACCTGTGCAGGTGGCCAGATCAGGTCTATGAGGCATGCATAAGCATGGCAGATTCTTCCTGCCATGCACAGAGACATTTCTAGGCAGCACAATTCTCTACCTGGCAGATTTAGCTATTACTCAGATAAAAAGAGTGTATGTGCTGTACACTCATTCTCAGAGTTAAAGTACTAAGTGCAACTCATACCTGGTAGCCCCAGAGCTGGCAGCAATGTTAAGTCCACCATTTTAAAAGTGGAGAGAGGTGGAGCTAGCATCCAGAGCAGCTGCAACCAAACTGTTTACTATTTTAAAAGCTCTTCAAAACAACAAAGAATTACAGATAAAACAATAAAGACAGATTTAGACATAAAAAAATTCTAAATGGGTCATGGTATTAGAAAAATGTACATAGGCTTGGGAGAGAGAAGAAAAAGAGTATAGAGAGATGGAGAAGAAGTAAATTGTTTTTATTTTTATTTTTATATTTTATTTTTATTTTTTAGTAAATTGTTTTTAAAATGTCTTTAAAGAGACAGAGTACAGTCATAGATTAAAAGGAATAAAAAATAAAGACACGGAAAGATGGACTATTCACAGAGAGTCTGGATTATGCATATTATTGTGTTTTCTTTCAATTTTTTGACTGTGTAGGAGCTAAGTACAGAGAGACATTTCATTGTATGGGCTTCTAAGCTAAACCAACATGTATATTGTAAAGGTATCTTGACTTCAGAATTTTGGTCTAAGGATATGTTGCTTTGGAAAATAGGTTCTTTTTTTATTTCCACAGAGGATGAGAACCTGTGGATTCATTCCAGGCTAAGATGTTTTGATAGACCACAACCCCCTGAGAGGTTGCTCTAAACACTCCCCCAGCATACTTCATCCAATAAACAGCAGGAAGACATTTGGACAAAACTATGCCCATATTTCCAAATATTGTTTGTAAATGCTTCTTTACATTTATAGGGGAATATTGTATAGAGATTTGCATTGGTATTGATCTTGGTTTATTGATACAAATTTAAGGTCAATCTTGTTATATGTATATTTCTGCTCTTGATTAAGGTATTGTGATTGTGTAGTTCATTTTAAAATGTAATGTATAATTAAGAAATATAGGTTAATAGTTAATCATCTATAATAGTAAAGCTTGTAGTCATGTTAGTTAGATTTTCTAGATGTATAGAGATATATTTCAGTTAGATAGGTATTCTTCAAATCTTTCAGACACCTTCAGAATATGGCATTTAAAATGTTTAAAAACTTAAGACTTTTTATGACAGTGAGGCACATCTGCTCCTGGCAGCACCAAGTTATTTCAAGAGGATGATTGGCATTGAAGAGGATCCTTATAGAGCCAGTTGACCATTTCGCAAGAAACTGCTCTTGCCTAGACTGCTTAATAAACTGAACATGCAGGACCTGCAGAGAAATACTGCTAACCTTGCCTAAAAGTGAGACAATCCTTCGGGGTTCCTGATTCATGAAAGAGTCTACTAGACATTTTGCAGGACACAGAAAAATGTGACAGACAAACTGCCAATATAGGTGGAACTGTCTTTGAAATTTTCTGGTTCCTGGAAAAATCTGCTGGATACTACGGGCCTGTAGGCTAGAGATGGATGCCCCAATGGTACAGAAGAACTTTAGGTGACTGTCCAGGTAGTGAGATGTCTCTATCAATTCTAGAATTTAGGAAGTTGCTTGCAATGCACTTCCTGTTTACTTAAGTAATATTATATCCTCCTGGAATCCTTGAAGGAGTTGGGGAATGATATAGTTTTCCTCATTTATGATATAAGATAAACTAGATATAAATGTTGTAACTGTAATTCTTGCTTGATAACTGTTTTGTTATATGTAATTTTACTATGATGAAGTTAAAACGTTCCTTTTTGTTTAAACAAAAAAGGGGAAATTGGTGTAGGAGGTCCTTCTATTGCTTTTGTTGGTTAATTAATAAAGAAACTGACTTGACCGATAGCATGGGAGGAGGAAGGCAGAGTTAGAGGGATGCCATGTAACCCCACCAGAGACAGACACCAGAAATTTAGCCAGTAAGCCATAACCACATGGCCACATACAGATTAATAGGAATGGGTTAATTAATATGTAAGAGTTAGGCAAAAAGAAGCTAGAGCTAATGGGCCAAGCAGTGATTTAATTAATACAGTGTCTATGAAATTATTTTGGGTCTAAGCTAGCCAGGCAGCTGGGAACAAACAAGTGGCTCCCTCCTCCAGCAATTAGTGGCTGAAATGTAGTTAACATCTGATGCAGTTTCTATGGCCACCCATCATGGCCTCATAAGAAGAGGGAGAGACAAGAAACTACACATATGACCACATCTGTCTGTTTCTATATGATGTCCTGAGCTATCTTAGAATTCTTGCAGAAAAAAAGGGTTATTATGGTCACATGAAGGTCCTACAGATCTTGGTTCAGAACTAAACCAAAAATCAACCTTATTTTTCTTTATCATTACCCAAAAAATTCATACTAATAGAGTTGAGAGTTGCTATAGTCTTCTCCATTGTCCAGTGTCAGAAAACTTCAAGACAGCATCATTTCTCAGAAGTCTGATTCATTTCCTGAATAAGTCGGGGAGGGGAGAATATTTTTACATGAGTGAATAGTCAAGTTAGTAGAAGATGCTGGAGAAGTAAGATAAAGAATATTGCATGTTAGGACATTGGCATTCACACAGTGAGGAAAATTTTATTCAGATTTGATCCATCAAGACAGAAAGTCCAGCTCAGTATGAAATTTTCCCATCATCTAAGTGTCAACAGAGGTCACTACTCTTTGTAATTACAGAATGCTTATGATGCAATGATCAGAAAATTATACATGTAGATAAATTAAGCAAGGAATTAGGAATTATGAAAATTAGTTAATATCATAAAAGGAATGGGAAATATTGTAGGAGGAATTTGTACTATGATGCATCATAAAAATTAATAGATTTGATGTGTATAATCAACTCAGTTCTAGTTATTAATGGCTTCTTGCTAAATCCAATTACTATTGTCAAGTCACTAAGAAAAGTGTTTGTGATCACACCAGTTCAAGGTTTTCTTTGAGGCCCTCATGTATAAAGAAGAAACATAAAAAAATAAAACCTACAACACACTCAGCAAAGCCACTAATAGCCTGGAACAAGAACTTTAGAGGAGGTTTCCCCAAGGGCCTGAATTATGGAGAAGAAACATAGTTTCTTGTCTAAAACAAGGAACAAAACAGGTAGCATTCTTTCCTATTTCAATTAGCCAAAGTTAACAGCATGGCATTCTTAATTACATCTTCAAAACTGTTCACTTTCTCCATGACTGTAACTCAATCAGAGAATGGCACCTGCCTTACTTCTTTGCTCCCTCTATACTCCAGGGAAACAATCATATTGAGCATAGTCTCCAAGAATTAGGAATATTAGTGATCATAAAGAATTTTACCCACTACATACAAAGGAGTGTCTTAAATTTCAAAAATTCAAAAACCCTAATCTGATTAGTCTTCAAATGGGATTCATAAATTTTCTAGCTGAATATTTACTCCTTTCCTTACAGAGCATCATTATGCTCTTGATCCAACAATAATGGGTACAGACATCCTCAGCACTTGCCTGTCTTCCTACTACTGTGTTGTTGGCATGGACAGGCATCCAATCCCTTTCCAGGCATAAATAAGTACTACATCTCATTGTCTCTGTTTGTCTATAGATCAGTGTGCACTGATTTTGCGCACTGATGCAGCATACATTCAAAGATCTAAATGAGTGACTGGAAGAAAAAAACCTGTCCTTTCCAAATGGGCAACTGCTTCAGCTTGTCATTACAGCCTTTTCCTACTTGTGCCTAATAGCATTGATGAGTAGGTTGTGACTGCAGAGGTAACACTGACAATGTCTTTGTTCATTTTCTTGTCCATGTCATTAAAAACTCCAGTGCTAATCCCTCCATGCTTATGTGTCTCTAGGCAATTTGCCTTATCCTATTGATACAAACTGAGCATGAACAACAAAGTATTCCCTTGTAGTCAATTACTGTAACATGTTTATTGTTTCCACTTCTTTTAGAGTATAGAAAATATATATTGGGTCAGCATATAAACAAAAAAAAACATTTAGGGCTAGGATTTCTGGTTTTCAGTATATAATAATTATCTGCCTGGTAGATACACTGCTGCAAAATAATGTGTGTAGGGCCACAAATCCTTCAGAGACAACCTTCATCTCTAGTGAGCTGAGTCAAATCCTATACAAACTGCAATGTAGGTATTTGGTCTTTAATTTAAAACCCAGAGTAGATGGGAAACAAAACTAACTGGAATACATGACATGCATATGACAATTTGCCATAGGAACAACAAAGGCAATGGCCAAGAGATCAACAGTAGAGAAAGAAAGCATTTGCTCTAGAGCTTTCAGCAGTTATATAACTCCCATATGATTGCGGCCCCTTGATATAGAAAGTCAACAACCAACTTTAGCATGTAGTACTAGATATAGAATCCATAATTATAAAGACAACAATCACATTTTGGAATCCCAAAGGAGAATGTTGTAATGAGTTCACACACACGCACACACACGCGTGCGCACACACACACACACACACACACACACACCTCTTTTGAGATTCTCTAAGGAGATTGGGTGCCTACACACCTTCAGCTGGTAGATTAATAGTGAACTTGAGTTTGCCCTAGGAGTACTCAACTTACCAGGTTGAGAGTTTGGATGGAAGGCCAGCTCTGTAAATCCTGTTCTTGCTACTTACCTGAACAACCTAGAAGTTGTTGGCTGGCTCCCTTTTCTTCTTTCCCAAGTACCTTTCAGACACACAAAAGTGAATTAATTTGACATTTTGAAAAATGTCAAGCAAAACTCCCTTAAATTAAACAGGTCATGCTCTTATATATAGAGGAAGGTGCTTGTTGAGTAAATCCACTCAAGTTTAAAAAAAAATTACATGCAGAATTTAATTGCAGGAGTCTAATTAGTTTTAGACTAATGCTATAAAACTTAGAAATGAGCAAAGATAAATAATTTCAGCTAATTTCCCTATGTAGTGTGAATAAAAGTGTGGAGAGGATTCTCAAATTGAATGTCATGAACTTTTTTTCAAAGTACATTAAGTTAGTTTCTCTATGTAATGAAGTGTCCTTTACAGGGAAGAGACTCCACAGGAGCTGACATTTCTCTCATGAAGAACACAGCTCTTGTGGCTTCATTAGGAGTTCTTGAAACAATCTGAACTTTAGACCTTTCCATCTACCAGCTGAGTACACAGCCACACACTAGCTGATGCGTAATTGTACCTTGGAGCATCAAGGCACAGAGTCATTTCAACTACCATGACCTTATCTCTGGTCAGGTATATAGCATGTGGAAAAACCTACTTGATGGCACCTGATTTGTTCTCTTTCCCAAACTCACCAAGAGAACTGTGTATTGCACTTATTCTAAGAAAGGAAGAAAGAAAGAAGAAAGAAAGAAAAAAAGAAGAAAGAAGCAAAGGAAGGAAGGAAGGAAAGATCAAAGGAAGGAAAGATGAAAGGAAGGAAGAAACAAATCATTGTATAAGGGAAAGTAATGGAGAAATATGAATATTACTATGAAACAATTCCATATATTGCTTGCTCTCTATTACAAAGCAAAAATTTTAATGATTCTTTAAGAATTTCAAATCACACACCCCAATCCTACTCATTTCTCAGTCCTACCATATCTGTCTTCCACCTCTGTAGCATTCCCCCCCAAAAATGAAAAATAACCTACATCACTTCTCCATCTTGCCTGCCTCTCCATTACATATTTGCTCACCCTAGTGGTATTGGAAATTATAGTATGTTATGCAGTAGTACAGTATATCCCTTTGACCAAACAGCTTTACTTGCAAATATTAATTGCAATAAGTTCTTTGTCTGGTTCATGACTTCTGCTACACCATTGTGGTGGTTTGGAAAAAAATGATTGCCATAAGAAGTGGCACTATTAGGAGTTATAGTTTTATTGGAGGAGTAGGTTCGGCCTTGTTGAAGGCAGTGTGTCACTATTGGGGTGGGCTTTGAAGACTCGTATGCTCAAGCTACACCCAGTGACACAGTTCACTTCCTGTTGCCTGTGGATTAAGATGTAAAATTCCAAGGTCCTTCTCCGGGATCATGACTGCTTACAGGCTGCCATGTCCTTCCATGATGATAATGGACTAAACCTCTTAAATTATAAGCTACCCCAAATAAATATTTTCCTTTATAAGAGTTTCTATGGTAACAGAGGCTATTACAGTAACAGAAATCCTAAGACAGAAGTGTGTATAAGGGACAGCAATATTGCTGGGATAGGCCTGAGTGTGAGGAGTATGGTGGCCACCATGGAAAACCATGCATGGAAGTACAGTATGTTGGTCATTGGAAGGGGTAGGGGAAGGTGCACCTTGGATGGTGCCCACAGAACGGCAGATTTGGATGTGTCTGTACCACTTTCCTTTCTTCTAATCTTCTCTCTGAATTTCTTTGAGTCTCTGTTTCTATCAATGAAGAAGGATGGCCTTAACCAGATTCCAATCTGCTAATACTTAAAATTGTGGTAGACTTTAACAAATAAAATATTTCTTGGAATGTGCTTGTAAACCAAGTACACAATGGCCAGTGGCATACATGAAAGTTGCAGACACTTTGAATTCATACACCCTGCATTTACTTGCCTCCTAGGAGGTGAGTGATCCAAAGTAAACTCAGAGGAGATGTTGAAATCCACCCTGCATCTAAAAATGGAACTTTAACATAAACATAGAACATAAGCATAATTAACATAGAACAAATCTTCATGAAACATCAAATAATTTATAGGCAAATTTTACCTTAAGACTGAAATTTAAAGCAAAGAGTGGTGAAATGTAACTGCTTGGCATAAATGATGATGTTTATGCCAAAGACACATGCTCTTTCCTCTTGACAAGGCCAGCCCTACTCGGTCCTGAATAGGCAATGGACACAGATGACACTCTGCCAGATTTTTGGGGCTGTGGGGGGCACAATCAACCAGGAGTTGCCATCCCCTCCCATACCAGTTGATCAGCTATCATCATACCAAGTACTGCCCAAGGTCTCCAGGCCTGGGCACAGGAGAGAGGAAAAGCAACAGCTCTGGACCATTTTTTATGGCTTGATTGAACAAGCGCAACCTGTAACCTCAACCAAAACCTTTGGCTCTGAGCAGTTGGGCACCACTGTGGTGAGAGAGCACAGGTTGGGAGGTGAAAGAGAGGGAGAGGCAGAATGATTGATGGGCTGGGCAGCAAGGCAGGTTCAGAGAGGTGAAAGTGGTGAAGAAAAGCCCGGCTGAGCACCCAAGTCCAGGGAATGCCTGGGGTTGGGCTATAACCAAGAGCCAGGTCTTGCTCTGGGGCCCTGGAGCAGCTGAGGGGGGCTTGTGTTGATGTCTGTGACTCCTGGCTTCACTAGGAGAAATACAGGGGCCTGTAGTCTAGACTGCCAACTATGGCCATGCTGCCTTAGGGGGTATACCAATTTTGGTGACCTGCACAACCACCTCAGGCTGTGGTGACAATTTGGTCTGGGATGCTGTTAAGGACAATGTCTGGGTCCCTGGTTCTGCTGCAGCTAGGTTCTGTGTTGATGTCCCTGGTCCATGCTGCCACCAGAACTCACATGGATGCTTGGGGTCTGGCTACAACCTGTGATCATCCTGGTGTCTGAGGGCTGTACTGTTTCTAGTTCCAGGTCAGTTTGAGTGGCCAGGACTGTTGACTGGGGTGGCCAGGGTTGTGGCTGAGGGCCATGTCTGGGTTCTTGGCCCAGGATATGACAGGATGTCTGTGGCTCCTGAGACCTTTGACAATTGTGTTGATGCCAGGGGTCTAGGCTGCCACTTGGGGCCATGTTGGTGTCCTAGGACTATGTTGCTGCAGGGGTCATGCTGGTCCAGATGACCTACATTGCCACCTGGAACCATGGGGACATCCATACCCAGGCTGCTGCCTATGACCATCTCTGGGTCTATGGTTCTACCATAGCTAGGGTCTATATTGATATCCATGGCACATGTTGCCTCCAAAAGTCACATAGATGCCTGGGGTCTGAGCCAAAACCTGTGGCCATGAGGGCATCCAAGAGCCATGCTGCCATCAAGGACATCCAGATCTGTGGCCATGATGTCATCAAGGCCAGGGTTGCTTTAAGGGCCATGGAGGGTCCATGGTGCTACAGGAGCCAGGGTATGAGTTGATGTCCCGGGCTCCATTTGTCACCAAGGGCCATGCAGATGATTGGGGTCTGGTCAGTCTCATTGGACCATGTTAGTGTCTGAGGACCATAACGCACCTGGAGTCATGGTGATATGGGTGACCGATGCTGCCACCTGGAGCCATAGAGATATCCAGGCAACAGGCCACTGCCTAGGCCCATGTCTGGGTTTGTGTCCCTGTGGCGGTAGGGCCTTGGGTGGTGTCTATGGCTCCAGGTGCCACCACAGGCTCTGTGGAAGTCTCAGATTGGACCAGACACCTGGGACTATATTGATGCCTCAGGTCCATACTACTGTTGTGGCTATGTTGATTTGAGGGGCCTCTGTTGCCACTGATGCTATGGTGCTGTTCAGGCCTGAGCTGCTGATGAAGGCTATGTCTAGGTCTATGCCCCTGCTGCACCTGGGGTCTGTGGTGATGTTGATGGCCCATGTTAGCATGGGGGCCTTGGAACCAACTGTGCTGTGCTGAGCTAGCCCTGACCTTCACTGGCCCTGAGATGGATGGTCCTGCCCCTCCCTGGATATTGTAGTAAACAAGATAACCCTATGCCTCAAGAGATAGCTCACCCCTGCCCCTTGTACTTGGGAAAGATAGCCTCACCCCTACCATAGGCATGAAAAAGCAATAGAGGCATCCCTGTGGTAGGGGCCACAGGTGAGTTGACCCTGAGTGCATGAGAGAAGGAAAGCTGATCCAGCTCTCCTCACCTGCCATGCAGTGAATGGGTGAGGGAAAGATGCCCTTCCCTCCTCACTCATTACTACCTGTGACAGGTGAGAGAGCATGTCAGTGAGAGAACTAGCCCTGCCCTAAGAGCACACAGGAGAGAGGACCATGCACCCCACCTGAGTAGCACACTGGATCTGAACCCATTGTCAGCATCACATTTCATGCCCAGTCATGAGGGAATGAAAGCAGGGGAGCTGCCCCTCCCCCCATATATCCCCTCAGCAATTGGGAGAGAGGACTTGGCAAAACAATAACTGGCCCTGGTGATATAAGTGAGGGGGACACAGCTCTGAGGAACTGAGAATGGGGAGAAGAGACCCTACTCCTTGATGTAGGCTGCATTGGATAAGTGAGCCAAGGCAGTGCTGGAGAGTTATCTCTGTAGTGACAATGAGGGAAAACTAACGAGCTGATCAACAGCTAACACTCAGGCCCAGAACAAGTACTATGAGTTGGTCCACCCAACATCCAACCTATGAACTGCTGAAGCATGTGAAGAGGATGAACTGACATATCCAAAACAGCAGGAACTCCATGATACAGGACAACATCAGGATACCCAAAAAGATCCCCAGTGTGAAACTGTAGGCAGATTTTTCTGTCCTGCCTGCTAGCTCACAAATAACCATATGCAGACTTCTTTTTTTTCCCATGATATTTATTGAGCTCTACATTTTTCTCTGCTCCCCTTCCTGCCACTCCCCTCCCTCCTTCAACCTTCCCTCAAGGTCCCTATGCTCCTGATTTACTCATGAGATCTTGTCTTTTTATACTTTCTACTTCCCATCTAGATTAGATCTATGTAAGTCTATCTTAGTGTCTGCATTGCTGTCTAAGTTCTCTGGGATTGCAGTTTGCAGGCTGGTTTTCTTTGCCTTATGTTTACAAACCACCTATGAGTGAGTACATGTGATAATTGTCTTTCTGTGTCTGGGTTACATCACTCAAAATAATGCTTTCTAGTTCCATCCATTTGCCTGCAAAATTCAAACTGTCGTTATTTTTTTCAGCTGTGTAGTACTCCATTGTGTAAATGTACCACATTTTTTTTTAATCCATTCTTCAATCGAGGGGCATTTAGGTTGTTTCCAGTTTCTGGAAACAAAGCTGCTACAAACATAGTTGAGCACATGTCCTTGTGGCACGATTGAGCACCCTTTGGATATATACCCAAAAGTGGTATTACTGGCTCTTGAGGAAGGTTGTTTCCTAATTTTCTGAGAAATCACCACACTGACATCCATAGGGGCTGTACCAGCTTGCATTCCCACCAGCAATGCAGAAGTGTTCCCTTTTCTCCACAGCCTCTCCAGCATAAGTTGTCATCAGTGTTTTTAATCTTGACCATTCTTACAGGTGTAAGATGGAATCTCAGAGTTGTTTTGATTTGCATTTTTCGGATGATTAAGGATGTTGAACATTTCCTTAAGTGTCTTTCAGCCATTTTAGATTCCTCTGTTGAGAATTCTCTGTTTAGGTCTGTACTCCATTTTTTTTATTGGATTATGTGTTCTTTTGTTGTCCAATTTCTTGAGTTCCTTGTATATTTTGGAGATCAAATCTCTGTCTGATGTGGGGTTAGTGAAGATCTTTTCCCATTCTGTAGGCTGTTGTTTTGTCTTGTTGACCGTGTCCTTTGCTTTACAGAAACGTTTCAGTTTCAGGAGGTCCCATTTATTAATTATTTCTCTCAGTGTCTGTGTTGCTGGGGTTCTATTTAGGAAGTGGTTCCCTGCACCAATGCATTCAAGTGTACTTCCCACTTTCTCTTGATAAGGTTCAGTGTGGCTGGCTTTATACTGAGGTCTTTGGTCCATTTGGATTTGAGTTTTGTACATGGTCTATTTGATATGGTCTATTTTCATTTTTCTACATGTTGATATCCAGTTATGCCAGCACCACTTGTTGAATATGCTTTCTTTTTCCCATTTGATATTTTTTGCTTCTTTATCAAATATCAGGTGTTCGAAGATGTGTGGATTGATATCCGGGTCTTCTATTCAGTTCCATTGGTCCTCCCGTCTGTTCTTATGCCAGTACCCAGCTGTTTTCAGTACTGTAGCTCTGTAGTATAGTTTGAAGTCAGGAATTGTGATGCCTCCAGAAGTTCTTTTGTTGCCCAGGATTGTTTTGGCTATCCTGGGTTTTTTGCTTTTCTAAATGAAGTTGAATAACAATCTTTCAAGGCCTTTTATAATTTTGTTGGGATTTTGATGGGCATTGCATTGAATCTGTAGATTGCTTTTGGTAGGATTGCCATTTTTACTATAATAATTCTGTCTACCCAAAAGCATGGGAGGTCTTTCCATTTTCTGGTGTCTTCTTCAATTTCTTTCTTCAAAGGTTTAAAGTTCTTGTCATACAAGTCTTCCGCTTGTTTGGTTAGAGTTACTCCGAGATATTTCGAGGTTTTTTTTGCCATTTGTGGCTATTATAAAGGGTGTTGATTCTCTGATTTCTTCCTCAGCCCTTTTGTCATCTGTGTACAGGAGGGCTACTGATTTTTTTTTTTGAGTTAATTTTGTATCCTGCTACATTGCTGAAAGTGTTTATGAGTTGTAGAAGTTCTTTGGTAGAATTTTTGGGATCAATTATGTAAACTATCATATCATCAGCAAACAGTGAGAGTTTGACTTCTTCTTTTCCAATTTGTATCCCCTTGATCTCCCTTTGGTGTCTTATTGCT